>CM029367.1:20535751-20628251 GCA_017165825.1 Hepsetus odoe | reverse complement strand
TTTAATTTAATTTTTCTTTTGTTTGCTCACTTTGCATTTTGTAAATTGATCAAAATAAACAATCAGAAATTAATATTTCTGAAAGCATTCTTTGTTTACAGTATTTTTTCCACACCTGCCTAAAACATTTGCACAGTACATACATATATATAGTGCAGTCTACCATCAACAGGTATTACAGCTGAAAAAGATACTGAGATGGAAAATTAGTAAATGAAAGGTGCATTATAATTTGTTGACCTTGGGAAACAGGGTTGCAGCTTTACACCTCACTCAAAACATGACAATTCAAACTCTGCATTAGGCTTTTAATTTGAAAGGACAACATAATGGCCAACTGAGAAATCGACTGTAGCAACTAGAAACTCGAAACCATTTGACTCAAACCCGTGATGCCCTGTGGAAAATAACAAATGGTGACAACATGCTTGTGTGTGCTTCTGTTGCTCTACACCACTATGTTCACAGAAAGCCAAAAAAAATTGATAAATCAGTATTTCAGTATCAACTGGAATCTGAATCAAGATAATACCAGGTACTGGTACTGGTAGGGGTACAATACAAAAAAAAACAAATTCAATCCACTCCTTAAACAAATCTATCCTAAAATAACACACTGCTTACTGTTACTGTCTTGGGTAGAAGAGTGTTTGAGTAATCTAGAACGTGAGCGTCTACTTATAACCAGCATTCATCAGTCACACACCACAAAACATACACCAAATTCATTACTTTCTCTCATGATTTTAAATCCGACCCGTTAACCATCATTACGTCCTCCACATGCAAATGATGTAAGGAAGTCTCTGTGTTCTCTGAGAGCACAGTCATGAATCACTCTCCCTGGGGCACCCATCTGTCTCCTTCTGCTGCAGCCCACTTGGAGGACTTGCTTTAAACCAGATCCTGTCAGTGCTTATTGATTGGCTGTACTTATGAGAGACCACAGCGCAGAGCCAATAAAAGCAGCCACTGCCATAGGCCGCCCACTGCACAGCATGCTGGGGGATATGAGTCAGAATTAAGCAGACAACAGCAAGGACCCTGGAGTATCTTTGAACTCAGGCAGGCATTACTGAACCCTAAGCACTGAATCAAACCAGTTTAACTACAAGATTCCCAGTTCAGTCATTAAAACACAGAGATTCACTAGTAAACAGGCAAGTCTCATATTTTAGCTAATTATACTGGACAACCATTGACTATTTACATTTATTGCATTTAGCAGATGCTCTTATCCAGAACTTATTCCTGATTACAGGGAGCAACTCGGGGATAAGGGTTTTGCTCAGGAACCCAATTGTGGAAGTGGTGGAGGTTGGATTTGAATCTGGGACCTCTTGGGCCATAGCTGAGTATCCTACCACTGGACCACCACTAGTTCATTTCTTAATGGCTGGTGATCACATCAGCATGACCAATGTAGAGAAACAAGACTTCTGATCGTCTAAAGTTTAGACTCTAAACAATGAATTCAATATTTACATCTTTCTTAGCATCATCTTTCTAGTAAATGCATTCCCAGGATTGTCAGGTAATTATCATGAGCTATTTATGCCCATTTATGGACTGTCAGTAATAAAAACGCTGCCAATAAGACCTGGTTCCAAGCAGTCATAAAAGCACAAGAATCTTAGCATTTAATGCCAAGTTCACTGTTGGCATGGGTATGGATTAGCACTAATAATTGTAGAGGAATTCAGCTTGACACAGAAGGCACAGAAGAGTTAAAGAAGCATCAGTATGAATGACATTTACATTTTCCCATTAATCATTTCTTTTTACTGTGGAATCCCCGGTCTGCATTCCTTTATCATGTTATTGTTCAATTTTTCATATCTATAAAATATTTGCCAGATATGCACATGGATTTCTTGTTTTCAACACTGCATTTCAAGATAGAAGTCCCTCAGGATTAGTCAAAGTACATTTATCTGTGACTATTTATAGGTCAGTGAGAATCCTAATGTTGATATAGAAAAACATTAGTCACTTTATTCTGCAGATTAATCCACAGCCTGGTGGACAGATAAAGGAAAACTTGTCACACTGACATAAATACATATAATGTATTTAAACTGAAACTAGGCACATTTCATTTATAAATAAATGAAATACAATATAGAATGAGCAGATGATAGATTTTGCCTGTTTGTAAATGAAGGGAGGGGCAGCAGTGGTTAGGGAGTTGGCCCCGGATCGGAAGGTTGTGGGTTCAAACCCCATACCGGTGGTTGCCCTGCGGTACCCTTGAGCAAGGTGCCGTCCCCGTCGGTTCGCTCCTCCCTGCGATGGGCTGGCGACCTGTCCAGGGTGTGTTCCCGTCCTTCGCCCTGTGTGAGCTGGGATGGACTCCAGCACCCCCTGCGACCCTAATTAGGACAAGCGGCCCAGAAAATGACTGACTGACTGACTGACTGACTAAATGAAGGGCACTTGAGTGTATATCAGAAAAAGTGAAAGTGACTGTCATCATGAAACACAGAACAGCACACAGTGCACAACAAAACACATCGGGGGCAGCGGTGGCCTAGTGGTTATGGAGTTGCCCCCGCATCGGAAGATTGTGGGTTCAATTCCCTCACAAGTAGGTTGCCCTGAGGTACTGTTGAGCAAGGTACCGTCCCCATCATTGCTCCTCGAGCGCTTTCAATAGCTGCCCACTGCTGCACGGTGTTTGTGTGCATGGGTTAAATGCAGAGGTCCAATTTCATTGTGGTTCACGTGTGCTGTGACCTCGCAATGACAAGGGTTGTCACTTTCACTTTTCCCACTTTCATCTTTTGTATTTAACCATATACACACACGTGCAGTTTCTGGCATCCAGGCATTCGCGTTATACCTTCTTAACATCAAGGTATTGTTGTTCTGTGTCCAGCAGAATTAAGTAAATAAATTTTTTAAACTATTAAGGAAAATTAACTAATTCACACAAGCTCCACAGCCCATCACAAGCCAGCCTCAGACACATGACAGGACATACTACAAAGCTACTAAATGAATTTAGACTTCAATTAAAGATTAAAAAAACAAAAACATTCAAAATGATCCAGGGAGAATTACTGACAAACGGAGAAAAGCACTGTTGACAAAGCTTCACTCATCTCTTGAGACACCTGAGCTGCTCAAAGACACACCCACACGCATACAGTCAAAGAGTCAAAGAGACGGCAGTGGAGTCAAAGTGAGTGACAGCAGTGTGCAGCCTCACAGAGAGAGGACTACCAGAGCATGAAATTAGAGCCTGCTATTCCAACAAGTGAGAGAGGCAGAGACAGAGAGACAGAGCGAGAGACAGACAGACAGAGAGAGAGACAGTTATTGCACGCTCCTACTGGACTGTCCTCATGTTGCTGGTCATTGCTTATAAGGCCTCTGAGTGCTGCCACCTTGTGGATTCCAAACACGAACAGCTTCTTGTATTAGACGTGGCAGTCCAGTGTTCTTGTTTCAGTTAAATGAAAGAAGGCATTTTAATGTATAACGGCATAAATGCTCATGCTGTATGTTGAACTTTTGAGGAGGTAATTAAAGGCCTAAAGTGCAGGACACCAAAATGAAAATGTTAACCATTTACAAAAGAGGAATATATTTTGCCAAGAAACAGCAACAAAAGAAATAGCTCTAAAGAAAAAGAAGACCGAAAAAAAGACCCCAGAATGCTTGCAACTACTGTTTAAACATGTTAACATGAAACAACCCAAAATGTGGAGCTACGTTTTCGCTTTATCGATAAAAAGTGACAAAGCTAAGCTGAACCGATTATGTGAGCAACACAGAGATTGGAGGCAGGGCACATTAGCTGAACTGCCTTATTAAGGCCAATCCAATTCTTGAAGTCATGAGCAGGAGTCAGTACACAGGCAGGCTGCAATACACAAGGCAAATCCATAATCCATAATCTGACCAAGCAAGGACCAAAACCATGGAAACAAGGAACACACTTAAGAGCTCAAATATGTAACAGAGCAGGCTTGTTCAACCTAACGCATCACTGCACAGAAGGATCATTGCTTGGCTTGGATCAGTGCAGGTCTGATAGTTATTTACCAACTTGTAACTCTGCCCGCTTGACAACACGCAGCACTAAAACTTCGTGGGGCGAGACAGCCGTGGATTTCACAGTCAGGCACCACAGCTGCTTCTACCTTGCTGCATGAGGGACACATCACTTAATCTTGATTAGCCAACAACACTGTCGCCCGTAGCTGTAGTAAATGTAGCCATGCAGTCCATGGCAAAGTGTAGCGTTTATGTTTATTATTGTGTGAAATTCAACTCATTTTCTACGTTCAGCTGCAAACTGAGCAGCATAAAGTGCTCCACTGAACGCCACAGAAAATCCTTCCGCCACACTGCCATCAGACTAGAACTCCTCCGTCCATCACTCACCAGCACAATAAGCTCTTTCTCTCCCTCTTCTTACCATTTCTCTTAGCATCCTTTATATTCCAATAATCTTCTGATTTCAAGAATATGCACTTTTCATGTGCAATTACTTAGTAAATAAATAATCTACCTGGAAAACATTCTGCTGTATTTATGCTATTGAATTGCATCATTTACACTGTGAATACACTCCAGTTCACACAGCTTAGTGTATAGTTTATATAGAACATAGAGTATAAATCTTTTTAATAATGCAGATAACTTTGTCAACACAGTTTGACATTTCATTTATTTCTATTCTATATTTTTCACATGGTTATTTGTGTCTGATGGTGGATTGGTCGGTCTATATGATAGAATTTCCCCCGGATCTTTTTTTGGTTTTGGTCTCTCTTTTTCTGATTGAATGTATCCCCAATCCAAACACAGTGAGAATTGCAGGCTAAACTTTATAGCTAATGTCTCTCTTCTTCAGCAGCTCCAACCAGCTGGCCCCACTGACCATAAAGGAGAAGCACATGAGAAGGGTTTGTACTGGAGATAATGAATCCAGGAACTATCTGCATGGAGCTGGGGGCTGAAGAGAGGGCAGAACCAGGGAGGGTGAGCTCATGCAGCTTGAGCAGGTCCTTTCATCATGACAATATGAAGCTATGCCAAGAAGAAACATAGTTATAGCAAGCTGCACGGTGACATATTGCTACTTTGAACACAAAGACTGATAACCGCAAAGAAAAGCTCCTTCCTAAAACACATAAATCATAAACTTAAAAAGATACAGTCTCACAGTAGCTGGCGAGTGTGTCAAACAGGTAATATATTTATGCAAGTGAAAATATATTTGAATGAAAAATGCTTATTTATTTTACCTTGAGGAGCTTTACTGATCAATGAAAAACTTCCAAATGTAAGTAGGTTACAGATTGGAGAGTGGTCTTACTTGTCTCTGTTGCCGAAGTGCCAAACATTCACTGAAGTGAATAGTCTATGACAGGTGAGACACGAGGGATGAAGAGAGAGGAAGAGGTGGTAAAGGTCTCAGCACACGGTCTGCTGACCGGGCCAGGCACACTATAAAAAGAGGCAAAGCCTGGGGCGGAGTGATGTGCTCCTCTGTGCTTTTGACCCTCAAACCCAAAACAACCACTGCCCCACCACACACACAGAGGAGAAAAAGGGCAGAAGGGATTAAGGGGGGGTGGGGGTAAAAAAAACCTCTGAGTGACTAAACTTCTTCAGAGCAATACTTTGCTGCCTCCTAGTGGCCACTACTACTGAAGATTTTTTAAACGCTGGGTTTTAAAATGATCCGATTATTTTGGAGTACGAGTGACATTTTTAAGGAACATTCTAAAGCATAAAGCTAGATTAACGCCCCCAGCAAGACATTCCCAACTACCGCAGTGTTTATCTAACATCTGAAATCTCCAACGCGAGCATAAGGTGAACTTTTTAAACACCCATGTGAAACTAAAAGAGCTAAACCGCTAAAATTACAATCCACCTTCAGAAGAAAACTGACAGCTGCCAAACAGGCCTGGCAAAAGCTGCTGAGACAGGAAGAGGACATCTGAAAAGACTTTTATTCTGTTTTTATAACAATATGCCCAACAAACCTGTGTTCAGCAGTCTGTTATGGAAGCCTGGGCAGAGGCCATGCTCACATCCATCCTCTGTTCTCCCCAGAGAGAACATACAGCATTGCAAAGAGCGCAGGGGCCGCTCACACCGTACAACTGGCTTTCCCACTTTATCAGGAAAGCTGCAGAATACAGCGGCTGGTTTATTTCTGTAGCTACATCAACACTGTACCAAACGGACCTCTCAGACGTAAACAGTATAATAATAGACACTATGTTGTACTTGGCATAGCGAAGCATAACTTAGACTCAGCATACCTTAAAGTATACAGAAAAAAATATTTTATATATATTGTTTAAGGCATTATTACTGTGGTGGAATAAAATCTGTTTATAAATCTGGCTGACCATGTTCAATCAGTGCTGCATGATTTTCTCCTTTAATCATGTAAATTAATCGTCACTTAATAGATAGTCTTGCAATTGGACTGTCAGTCAACAAAAAGTTTTCAATAGATTGTAACTAAAGAGCTGTACTTTAATCTATTTCACCTTTTTTTTTTTCCCATACAAAAAGTAAACACTGTTACACCACAAACACTGCAGTGGGATTGTTTCTTTTTTAATTCAAAATAATGATATAAGATGATATAAATGTGATCAGCTTTAATGACTTTTACGGTAATGTTAGACAAGAGGATGTCTTCTTGATGTTTAGCATTAGCATAAGAAGCAAAGCCAAACCTGAATTAGTTGTTTGCACCTATTTTAAACTTTTTTTTTTTAATAAGAAAACACCCCTACTACCATTTACTTCTTTTTATAGTCCTCTCTCTTTCACTACTTCCCACTTCAGGTTGTCATTATTTCACTCTAGGTTGGAAACCAACTGAAGAACAAAGAAGTAAAACAACCAATACTGTAAAAATCTGCAATCATCTTTTTTTTTTGCATAAGGCCATATAAGATGCTGAAACAGCGTTGCGATGTTGTAATTATGATATTATATATAAACTACCATCCTGGATCATGCTAATGTTTTGACAAATCAACATATACACACACACAAACACCCATCTGAAAATGGTCAGGAGGCCATCAATGGAACATGGTTGAGAGGAAAGAGAGGAAAAAGTAATAATAAATAAATAAAAACTCGAGTGCTCATTTGCATATCTTAACCTTCTCCAGTGTCCACACTGCAAAGGTCAACACTGTTTTAATGATTAACAAATTAACACATAACATGTTGTGCCACTCTTCTTAATAAAGCAGAAATGCTTGGCAGACTGAGAGTAGGTATGTGTGAGTGTGTGTGTGTGTATATATATGTGTGTTTGGCCTCCTGCATAAAACACTGGGCTTTATTATAAAAGCACATTGTGTGAATACCACTGACTGAAGGTAGGTCACATTCTATAATCCTCTCTGCTGCCACAGTCGACTGTAGGGCAACTGGGTCAGATACTGTAAGGAAGGTGCGGCTATAACAGACGGCGAATTGACTAATGAGGACGCTTTCTGTGGTGCTGCAGTAAAAGTTTCGAGAAAGTAAATTGTCAGTTGGTGGAAAGTGGACGTCTATGTAGATGAAAGTGAAAGTCACCACTTGTCAACGTGAAACACAGCAATACATGCACCCATACATGCAGCAGGGGCTATTCAAAGCATCCAGGGATGGGGACCTTGCTCAGGGGTACGTCAGGGAAACCTACTGGTCTGGGATTTGAACCCACAACCTTCCGAACCTGGGGCCAACTCCCTGACCACTAGGCCACCGCTGCCTCGAAGACTGGTTAAGATCTGGGAGCAGAGAAACCTGAAGCAAGTGGCTAGATCCACTGCTTCTCCAGCAAAAAGAACCAAGCCTACTTCTGGGTCTTCTGAGGTCCCCAGTTCCTCAGGAATGAATTGTTCACATGTGCAGATCGTTATAACATCACTGACAAATCTTACAATATTTTATTCCTTAAACCTACATACAAATTAGGTATGAGCAAAACAATGATGAAGGAGTGATAATTTACAGAACCTTTCTGAGCATGTTGTGGGGCTCATCACTACATACAGAAAGATGAACTAGGACCATCGGGTTGCACATCAATAATAGAAATGTGTCCGCTGTTTAGATGGCTAAACAAACAAGAGTGAACAAAGGAATCAAGGAAGAACTGAACACAGCATTCACCTGAAGTCTGCCTACTGAAACCCAAACTGTCAGCATGCGCTCAGCATGGGATTCAGTTCCCACCTGCCAACAAAAGGATTGGGTGAGATGGCACAGCATCTTTCAGCTGCCTCGCTCTACGGTCTGTCCCAACCACACAGGTACCTACAGCATGATGCTATGGCCAGATCCTTTGGCCAAGGTCCACCTCAACAGGCAGTCAGAAGCTCCCCAGCAAAACCAAAGAGCTGGCAGGCTGTTCAACAGCAGCCTGGAGAGTAAAGCATTTTCTGTTTAATGGAAAAGCCCTGCAGGGGTAGCTATGAGAAATTATAATTATTTTTATTTTACTGTGGATTTGTAGGTGCCAAATTAATGCATTTACAGGACTTTGTGAAAACTCTGGAGTACAGACATTGAATATACACCCCAGTGTTCCCCCTTCCATGGTGAAATGCCACGTTTCATTTAAATTTTACTGTTCATAATAATAATAATAATAATAAAATAATAATAATAATAATAATATTCATTAATAATACATTTGCAACCCTATGTATCTGATCTAGAGTTACTTTGTTTTGTTTGGATATAATTTATATAGACATTTGAAGAGAACAGCAACGCTCCCTTTTTAATTTTTCAACGTCCTATTTTAAATTTCTGCGCTGACTTGATTTTAATGCATTTTGTAAGCAGTAGTGGGTGCCTGGTCTTTGCACTAAAGATTGAATCGTTTTTAATCATTGTGGCAGTGGGCGACAGTTGTCAGTATAAGATGTAAGAATGTTCGGAAAACACACGAAACAAATTTTTGAGAAAAAAAATGTTGAGAGTTGAGAAAGGTGGGCATAAAACAATTACTACAATTTGTGCCACCACAGCTACTTGCCTCACATAAGAAACAACAGTGTAACAAAGCAAACGCTGTAAATGTTAATTGGCCAGTATTTAATAAATTTAATTTGGTTCTTAATAAAAGTAAAGGGGCAACTCAGAAAACTATTTTGTTGTAACTATTAACCTACAAGTACGTTTATATGGATCAAACCATACACATACACACAAAATAAAAAAGTAGATTTTGTCAATGGGAACAAACAGCACAACAAAGTGCACCTCAACTAAATGCTTCTTTGCATTTGACCCAAGTATAGCAGTGGGCTGCCATGTCCAGCACCCAGGGAGCAGTGTTCGGGACAGTACCCTGCTCAAGGGAACCTCTGGGTAACCTACTGGTCTGAAACTCAAACCCACAGCCTTGCAGACCCCCACCCATGTTAGCCATGCTGCATTTTTCAATACTATGAAAACATTCTTTATTTATCTTAGATGGGAAGTTAATTTTGCTCAGGGCATCGGCAAAATTACAGTGTATCTGCATATGCAGACACATTCGTTTATACATACACATTATAACTATGCACCCACATTCCAGTATTACAGTATGAATACATCTCTCTCAAGAGTTTCACACAGCTGTTAACATGTTCAGACACGGACTGAACAAAATGCCTCAAGCTCTCTGTAAGCAATTCAACAGAAACTGACAACTATTTTCAGTTTTAAGGAAAACAAGAGCAATCATTTGTTAATCATTAGTGCATTGCTAGACTCTTAAATTAAGTCGTATTCAACCTAGCAAAGCCAGCAAATATGGAATCTAACAAACTAATCTAATCTAACAAAAGCATCTGTTGTGCACTACGTGAAAACGCTAACAAATCTCTGATGATCCAGGTTGAGCTGGTTTTCAACAATACCATGGGAGGTGCCAACATGGTAGCAGGTTACTTTCTTGGCAAAATAATAGGCCTATGATTTATCATGACTGAAACAAAGGAATGTGGGCAATGGATAAAATCACCTCACACTAGATTGGGAAAAATGGCCCTGGAAAGTAAACATGGCTTCAAACATCTTTTATCATCTGAATTCATAAAATGGAAAACACTCAAGCTGGATTCAAGTTTACTTCTTCAAAAACAAAACTTCTTTGAAAGACTGGGAGGAACAAAACAGCATATTATTCTGCAAGACCTAACAGAAACAAGCTGGGAGGGATCAAAATTCATAGACCCGTAAGGGTCTGGCAATAATATCCTGAGGGCAATATTAGAGGGAGCACTACTTTAAAGGAAATAAGGAGCCAAAGCATTCCCATCAAAACAGGCAATTAAATATCAAAGAATCAAATTTTAGATCTGGATTTACAATCAACCCATACCAAATGTAATAGTTAAATTATTTATTTAAGAAAAAAAGAATTGTTTTAGGAAGGCAGTGTGCATTCTTTTGTGGCATGAAGAAACATGGCCAACACATTAGGTTCAGCGGTTATTAAACAGTGAGGGTGCTTTTATTTAGCAATAATGCTGACAAAAAATCCACAAGAGGTGCAGTTAATCCACTGCCAGTGACTTCACACAGGGTCAGCAGTTTCAGACAGACAGATGATCACAATAAAAGGTACTGGTGGGTAATTTGGGCCCAGAGAGTAAAAATGTTCCCCAGGATATTGTTCTTAAGGCCTGGGTTCTTCACTTTACTTAAACTAACAGCTGGTCTATCGAGGCAGCTGGAACAAAATGCTGGGGAGGATTTTTGTTTTCTAGACCTAAACTTTTCAGTGCTAATTAAAGGAGAGATCACAGTTATCACTGCTGGGGCAGCAGTGGCCTAGTGGTTAGGGACTAGGCCCCATAATCGGAAAGTCATGGGTCTGAGACTTGGAACAGTAGATACCATCCCCACCACTGCACCCCTGGGTGCTGGATATGGCAGCTGCGAAGTCTGTGTGGGTTAAATGCAGAGGAGGCATTTCATGGTGCTTCCCTGTGTGCTGTTACAACAAATAGTCACTTTAACTTATTTGTCATTAATCACCTATTAAGGTTCTACAAAAACATACATAGTTAATGTGGCAAACTACAGAACAATTTTAGCTAAAGGTGTTTGGAGAGGTAATGTTAATGAACATGTATAAAGGAATGTTTAAAAAAATTAAAATAAATATTATTATGATTATGTACGTTCATTAAATTATCATATAACATCCACCAGCTTGGCTGAGCAGCAAATAAACTCTACAGCTGACCTATAAAATAGTGAATTACAAGTTGTAGTAACCCTCCAAGTCCCGTTTAAAACAGAAGCCTCTGCTACTAGTAAGGAGCGTAAGCTGGTTGTGCTACGATAGCCAGTTTTTCCTGAATGCATGACCTTATTAAAATCAAGCAATACCCCCCAGTGCCAACACAACTGTCCCGCAGTGATGTGGGGCTTACGCTAATTGCCAGGCAGCAGGCTAGTGACAGGCCTAGTGACATGAGCCTAAAGCAAGGGCACACCTCTGATGTAACCTGTGAGTCATGCCTTCATAGTACAAAAAACATCATGAGCATGCACAAAAAAAGACCAAGATAAAGACCAAAGCTGAAGGGTGTCAGTGTTCCTACCCTGGTCTCCAGGCATGCAGAGCTCTGTTAGTGTACGCGTGCTCCTTAGTGTTTTTACTGCCTGCAGGAGTGTCAGCAGTCATGTGAAAAGTAAAATACCTCTCTATCCACAGCTCATGTTCAGCTGAACACTATATCAGACCTCACCACAACTATGAAACACAACCCACCCAACTCTTCTAAAGCCATACACCCCTCTAATCTGGCAACCACAGAGGCAGCCTGATCTCAACAAACAGCCAGCATCAGATGCTGTTTACACACAATATGCTCTCCAGCTTGAGAGAATACTGGCTTCCTAGACACACTTTATGATTCAAGATGAAGACACAGTGAGGCTCATGTCCCATCTATGCAGGTCAGTTTCTGGTTCACAGTGTAAGCAGAAGTGTTGCGGAACAACAAATGTCAGAGTTTGTTTCCTCATTCTGAAGAAATATGGGATAGAAACCAGCGCCTGAATGGTGCAAAAGTCAGAGCTTGACATGGCAGGCGGGAAGAAATCTGTGACTGAGTTCCACTCATGCCTCTTTTTCAACAGCAGCTAAATCCGCCTTCATTGAGTAAAAAGCCCAGAGGTTCCTGAACACATCATAGGTTAGCAGATCACCAAACTCTCTCAATGAAGCAGACCCTATTACCCAGCAACAATTATAAGGAGAACAACCTAAAAGAGACGTCAGAATAACAAAACTGATTTCATTATCAATGAAGGCAAAAAAGTGCCACCATAAAAATCTAACTAAAGAAAGAAAGTGAAAGTAACAGAGAGAGCGAGAGAGAGCGCGAGAGAGAGAGAGCGAGAGAGATTCCCATTAAGTCCTAAATCAGAAAAATCCCAAATCAGGTTTAAGCAATTCAGTGCAGCTTTGCTCCACAACAAATAGTGTTGTGTGAAAATGGAGGAAGCGGACAAGGAGGAAGCATTAGTGAGGAAATGAGACTGCGACCTTTAATGCATTGAATGCGAACATCTCAGTTACTGAATGAGTGGGCCAAATTTTTACATTTCAGTACAGATCAGAACACAGATGCAGGGTCACAACACGTTATACTCCGAGCCCTTAACACACATTTGCTTGACACTCTTCATATGAACAGGACTGAAAACTGAACCTCTGCACCAGGCAGTGCCCGACTCCAGGCCTGAAGAACTGGTTCCCACAGTTTGATGATTTCTCTGCAAAACATCTGGTTCCACTCACCTGTCCATTGCCAGGCATAGTGAGCGTTTCAGGCGTGGGACGACCTGGCATCCAGAGCTGGACTTCAGTGCACCTCTGCTAGACCAAGCATCAAACAACAATATCTTAAAGCAATTTTTCTTAAAGTAGTCCTGAAAGACCTTCCATAATTTCCTCAATTCCAACTCCCAACACATAGGACAGTCCCTGAAGACCCTGACAAGCCCACAGTCTTGTGACTGGTTTCCGGGTAGAGAGTTAAAGCTATGGATGGCACACGGTGAATGGAGATTCTCCATACAAACAAAGAAACAACCAAGCTTAATCTCTACCTCAGAAATCACACCTTAAAATCTTTGCTTAACTGAGCCTGCAATAAAAAGCAGTGAACAACTGCTGACTCAAAACCAAAATTAAAAGCAAACCAAATCTACCAGATGAAATGATCTAATTTATCATCTATACATTTCCTGAACTGTCAGGCCCTCTCCAAAATCAAACAACTAATTTGCTCTTCCAGTACTGAGGTTCTGTCATTAAACATTCATGAAATGCAATGTTACCCAAGATCCCTCAACTAGAGATAGCTCAGAGCTTGCAAGCACCTGAGAAGTTGGGAGAATTGCAGATGAGTCATCTTACTCTCCCTTCAAATAACCCAGCCGTGTTCAGAAAAACCCCAAACTGCAGGTCTACTGCTGGAACAACCACACCTGCGGTGGAGCAAACTTAATCACCCGCTCCTGAAAGCTGGCTTTACTGGAACTCACCAGGTAGAACTACTCTGTCTGCATTTCTCAACTGTAATGTGTTACAGTCTTAACACAGAAAAAGCGTTTACAGTCGGTGTTAACACACGAGCAGCACTTACTGAGGAAGGTTTCCCTTCAAACGTACACCCGACATATTTACCCCAAGAACCTCATAATCACTTCCAGACACGTTTTCCATTCATACATAAATTAAAAGTCGTCGTTCAAGGGCAGTCTGTAGACTGACAGGCTGCACTCCTCTCTCTCTCTCTCTCTCTCTCCCCCCATTCCTCATCCCCCATCTCTCTCCCTTTACCCTCTCTCTCTCTCTCTCTCTCTCTCTGACTCTCCCCTGTCTTCCTCACTGCTGTTAGTCTGCTGAGACAGGGCTGTTGGCTGTGTAGAGTGGCGAGGATTGGGTGGATGGTGTGGATTGGGTGGATTGGGTGGATGGTGAGGATGGTGAGAATGGTGAGGATGGTGAGGATGGTGAGGATGGTGTGGATGGTGAGGATGGTGTGGATGGTGAGGATGGTGTGGATGGTGAGGATGGTGAGGATGGTGTGGATGGTGTGGATGGTGAGGATGGTGTGGATGGTGAGAATGGTGAATTGGGTGGATGGTGTGGATGGTGAGGATTGGGTGGATGGTGTGGATTGGGAGGATGGTGAGGATGGTGAGGATTGGGTGGATGGTGTGGATTGGGAGGATGGTGAGGATGGTGGTGTATGAAGCCGGCTGAGCGCTCACCCTTCGCCTCGCAGTCGGCGCAGTATTTGTTGTCTTCCTCCCGGAGCATTTTGGACAGGATGGCCTGATGCTGCTCGTTCAGTTTCTGAGCCTTCTCCCTCTCCGAGCGCGTCGTCATGTCTGCCTCTCCTTCCCGGACGAGTCCTCACACGGTCAGCAGTCTTCCCCAAACCGGTCGGCCTAATGAACCGCTGTGAGCAGGAAGAACATCCCCCGAACAAGCCGCTCAGCCAGCAAAACCGTCCTCCGCCTACAGACCCGCTAAACCTACAGACCCCGCTCAGCCTACAAGCTCGAGCAGAGGGAATATGGCAGACCGAGGCGACTACCCGGAAACGGAAGCGGTCACAGTATTAATTAAACGGCTTTTTTACACAATACATTTTTTCGTGTCGATTTGGTATCGTTTAATTTTTGTCGAATAAATATAATTTAAAAATATTAAAAAATAAACGCTTTTTGTGTTACACGTACCACGGTGACGTCAATGTGCTTTGACGCCATCGCTCAGGTGCGTGCCTGTGATTGGTCCGTTTTGGTGACGCAAACAGCGTGCTGCCTACCTGTCCGGCTCGCGGTTCTTCATGTACAGGTGAAATGTGAAACTATAGAAGCCACTTAAAGCGGCTCTAAAAGAAAAGTTGCGCAGAAATAGCCCGGCGGTTCGGTGAGACGACCAGTCGTTTTCTGTTGAGAAAGGACATTTCAGTTTGAGACTTTTTACCCGACTCGCCGGCTCGGTTCCACTTCTGGATCAATAAAATGTTTTTTTAGGGCGTTTCGACACCCACCCAGCTGAATCATCAGGACGCTTACTCTCACAGAGCCGGAAATCACTTGATCAGCCGCACAAATGATGTCTCTTCACATCAACACCAGTGTTTCTATTCGTTGTGTCTGTAAGGATGTTAGATAAAATGGTCATCTACTGTACTGTCCAGAGTGCACTGCATGTCCAAACTGTTTTAGACACCTTTTCATTTCTTCCAAGATAAAGTCTAATTACTGTGTAATAACCATACTCTAACAAAACACTGATTCCTACCGGTAAACACAGTGAACTACAACGAAATTACAACTCTGCATTTTACCCATACATTTAAACACGTGCAGCAGGGGGCAGCTATTGAAAGCACCCAGGGAGCAGTGATGGGGACAGTACCTTGCTCAAAGGTACCTCAGGGCAACCTACTGGTCTGGGATTCAACCTATGACCTTCTGATCCTGGGGCCTACTCCCTAACAACCAGGCCACCGCTGCCCCTGGTTATTTAATTATGAGGCTTCCATGTCTGAAAACTGGGAATAGATGTGCTGAATTGTTTATTGGAATGAAAGTTTCTTTACAAAAGAAAATGGACTGGTTGTGTTGGTTAAATAACTAGTCAGATTTAAGACTAAATGAGAGAAACAGTCATCACACTCACCGTAACATGCAATATTGAATTTAGTTGCAAAATGTCCAATAAACAGGACTCTGTTCCAGTAGCATTACTTCAGCAAGGCTAGTAAATAACTGATGAATATGTAACGGATTTAATTAACTCAGTGTCATGCTTCTTGATTAATAAAACCTAAACTTTTTCTAATTGGTTTCTGGTTGCATACATTGTTGATTAACTGATGTATTCAGCAAGAACTGAACTCAAATACAGAAAGAAAAATATTAAATTGTTTAATGAGCACACTAATGAACAAGTTGGAACACAAGACAAATAACTTTATTTAATGACAGACTAGCACAATAACAGTCCAGGGGGACAGATGGTACTTCGTTGATATGTACATCATAAATACACAAAAGCACAAAAAATACTTAAACGATCTTTTAGAAATCATTTAAAAGTCAATACAGCGTCCTTTTCTCTCCCAGTCTCCGTACCGTGTTGGTTCTGGGCCTCTAGGACCACCTTTCTCTTTTGTGTGTGGATTCACACCATCCGGAAACTCTGTTCAGGGAGCAAGAAAAAAAAATCTTATAAAATAAACTGTATCGCGGGGGGGGGGGGGGGGACCATGTCATTCACCATTCTGCTTATCATACACTAGAAAAATACAAGGCTCTGATTTAACAGGCAGTGTTAAACCCTTTGGACATGTTCTGCACGGTCAGCTGGCTAGATAGTCCACTCTGCACTGTGTGTAACCATCATGTGGATACTGTGTGCCATCACGCATACTAAAGCTGCTCAATGAATCAAAATTTTACTTCCACCCATCATAAAAATAAACTAATCATCTTGAAACAATTAGTGGAGGAAACAGCTGAAGCTGAGCGGGACCACTAGAGTGATGGTGAGGAGTCTCTGTGGCTCTGTGTACTTCAACAAGAAGTAACTGAATTCCAGCCACATGGTTCTCTTCAGAGAGCGTCTTTAATACAGGTGAAAATATTCCCACCTGTATGTGCTCCACTCTGAATCCAGACCAAGTTACCAGGCTGGCGCTTCTGGTTAAAAATCTGGAGGAGATTATTTCAATAGCCTGTAACATAACTTATCATATAGATCCTGATGTGATTTATTTTGATACAGTTTATTTAAATGTTATTCATATAAATGTGTATATTACTTAGCTTACTTTTAGAATGGTTCAAGTTAAACAGAAAGTGAAAAGAAAAATAACTTTTCAATGCTGTTAAACACAAAAAATAAAGAACAGTATACTTTTCCCCCACAATCGATTAGCCCTATTATTATTGTTCTGATTACCCAGATATTATAATGAGAAATTGTGAATTAAATAGAAAGTGATGTCCTAGACCTGGATGCGAGTGATGTATGGGATTAGGGTTAGATTTCCAGATCTGTCTTTCCTCTCTGATGACATTAAACAGGATCTCAGGCTGGACTGTTAATGTGAAACACTCGGAACGAGGAAATAATGTCTTACTTTCAAGCACGTCTTTAACTTGCTGGTCTTTCTCGTCGATGTCGAGCTTCCCCAGAGGTGTTCTTGCTTTCCGCAGCGGTTCCTTGTCCTTCACCGCCCCTCCGGCTGAACCACCGGCAGTCCTGCAACAAACACCTGCAAACACCCAACACAGAGAGCCGTCAGGCCCTACTGTCAAAACAAACATTCGCAAAAAAAGCCTCTTCACACTGTTACCTGCATTAGACTCTAATAATAGCCCACTCTTTAATAAACACCTGTGAAAAGACGCAGCACGTAATAATGACATTTTTTTTCAGAGTCGGAAACCGCCTCACAGCGGCCTCGACGCCTAAAAATGACGTATCCGCGCGTCATCCCCAATACACTCAAGAGCTGCAAAGCTGCGCAATTTATGTGCATTAAGAAGGGAAAACTTAAATAACGAAATACATTAGATTCAAAATGCAGTCAATTATCATCAGAAAGCCAGATGCAATATAACAAAAAACAACAAACATATAAACAATAGGTTCAAACAAAAGCAGAATAAAATTATGTTACATTTTCTGGAAGCTGCACAATTTGCGTGCATTGAGAAGAGAAAAATGAAATAATAAAACCGTATAGAACCCAGTTGACGATAATTAAATAAAATTTAATGCAGAACAATAGAAACAAACTAACAAAAAAATGAAAGAGAAGAAAACGAAACAAACAGAGTGAAACCAGTCTGGCTGCGTATACTGGATTGTCTCAGCTGTCCAAAATGTATGTGAAAGTGACTTTTTTTGTCATTGTGAGAACACAGCACAACAAAATTGGACCTCTGCACTTAACCCATGCACACAAACACACACCGTGCAGCAGGGGGCAGCTATGAAAGCACCTGGGGAGCAGTGACAGGGACGGTACCTTGCTCAAGGGTACCTCAGGGCAACCTACTGGTGAGGGGTTTGAACCCACAATCTTCCAATCCTGTGCTCAACTCCCTAACCTCCAGGCCACTGCTGACCCCCCCATGTGTATGTTTTTCTTTCATAAGTTTTCTTAATAAAGCTATTAAATGTACAACGCACTGCCATGCTCCCTATTCCCAGGATTAGGCCTTTACTGAGAATATTGCAAAGCTTAAAATGATAATGATTAATACAGCAATTAAAACCCCAGCCACTAGAGATGCACAAGCCCGTGTATTTCTTCCCAAGCTGCACGAATGGCCAAATGGGGAGGGTTACGTCAGGAAGGGCATCCGGTGTAAAACTTTGCCAAATCAACACGGATTTCATACTGGATCGGCCGAGGCCCGGGTTAACAACAACCGCCACCAGTGCTGTTAGCCTACAGGGTGATGGTGGAAATTGCACTATTGTTGTAGGAGAAGAAGAAGAAGAAGAAGAAGAAGAAGAGGAAGGCATGTCCAGAGGCAGGAAGAGAGAAAGAAGGGCAAGACTGTGAAAGTGAGGGTTGGGACTTTGAATGTTGGCAGCATGACTGGTAAAGGTAGGGAATTAGCTGATATGATGGAGAGAAGGAAGGCTAATATTTTGTGTGTGCAAGAGACTAGATGGAAAGGTAGTAAGGCCAGGTGTACTGGTACTTAAATTGTTCTACCATGGTGTGGATGGAAGGAGGAATGGGGGAGGTGTTATCCTGAAGGAAGAGTATGTGAAGAGTGTTTTGGAGGTGAAGAGGGTGTCAAATAGGGTTATGAGTTTGAAGCTGGAAGTTGGGTGTTGATGAATGTTGTTAGTCCTTATGCCCCACAAGTTGGTTGGAGGTGATAGGTATGGTGTCAAGGAGAGGAATGCTGAAGGTCAGATGGTTGTAGATTTTGCGAAAAGGATGGAAATGGTTGTAGTTAATACTTGTTTTTTAGAAGAGGGAGGAGCACAGGGTGACATAAGAGTGGAGGAAGATGCTCACAGGTGGATTATATGCTTTGCAGGAGGGTTAGTCTGAAGGAAATTGGAGATTGCAAAGCAGTGACAGGGGAGAGTTTAGCTAAACAGCATAGTATGATGGTCTGTAGGATGACCTTGGAGGTCAAGAAGAGGAGGAAAGTGAAGACAGAGTCGAGGATCAAGTGGTGGAAGCTGAAGAAAAAGGACTGCAAGGTGGAATTCAGGCAGGAGTTAACACAAGCACTGGGAGGTGTTGAAGAGCTACTGGATTGCTGGGAAACTACTGCAGAAATGGTAAGGCAGACAGCTAGAAATGTACTTGGTGTGACATCTGGAAGGAAGACGGAGGAAAAGGAAACCTGGTGGTGGAACCGAGAAGTCCAGGAGTGTATGTAAAAGAAGAGGGAGGCAAAGAAAAAGTGGAATAGTCAGAGAGATGAAGAAAGTAGACAGGTGTTCAAGGAGATGAACCACTGGGTGAAGAAAGCATTGGCGGAAGCCCAAGATGAGGTGTTTGGTGAATTGTATGAGAGTTTGGATAGTAAGGAGGGAGGAAAGGACCTATACCGATTGGCTAGACAGAGAGACAGAGCTGGGAAAGATGTGCAGCAAGTCAGGGCGATAAATGATAGAAATGGAAACGTACTCACAGGTGAACAGAGCAATTAAGCAGATGGAAGGAGTACTTTGAGGGGATGATGAATGAAGAAAATGAGAGAGAGGGAGAAGATTGGATGATGTGAGGGTAGTGAACCAGGAAGTACAACAAATAAGCAAGATGGAAGTAAGGGCAGCGATGAAGAGGATTAAGAATGGAAAGGCTGTTGGTCGGGATGACATACCGGTGGAAGCATGGAGATGTTTAGGAGAGATAGCAGTTGAGTTTCTGACCAGATTGTTTAACACAATCTTGGAAAGTGAGAGGATGCCAGAGGAGTGGAGAAGAAGTGTACTGGTACCAGTTTTCAAGATTAAGGGTGATGCACAGAGCTGTAGTAACTATAGAGGGATAAAGTTGATCAGTCACAGTTAGTGAACAGCAGTATGGTATCTAGTATGGAGAAGTACAGAGAAGGTCAGAAGTTGCATTAGAGCCCATTGTTTGCAGTAGTAATGGACAAGTTGACGGACGAGGTTAGACAGGAGTTTCCGTGGACGATGATGTTTGCTAATGATATTTGGATCTGCAGTGAGAGTAGCGAACAGCTTGAGGAGAACCTGGAGAGATGGAGATCTGCTCTTGAGAGGAGAGTAATGAAAGTGAGAAGGTCAAAGACAGAATACATGAGTATGAATTAAAGGGAGGAAAGTGGAGTGGTTAGGATGCAGGGAATTGAGGTGACAAAGGTGGAGGAGTTTAAATACTTGGAATCATCAGTTCAGAGTAACGGCAAGTGTGGAAGAGAGGTGAAGAAGAGAGTGCAGGCAGGTTGGACTGGGTGGAGAAGAGTGGCTGGTGTGATTTGTGACAGACGCGTACCAGCTAGAGTAAAAGGGAAGTTTTACAGGACAGTAGTGAGACCAGCTATGTTGTATGGGTAAGAGACGAAAAGACAGGAGGTGGAGCTGGAGGTGTCAGAGTTAAAGATGCTGAGATTTTCGTTGGGTGTGACGAGGATGGACAGGGTTAGAAATGAGTATATTGGAGGGACAGCTCAGGTTAAACGTTTTGGAGACAAAGTTAGAGAAGCAAGGTTGAGTTGGTTTGGACATGTCCAGAGGAGAGATTATTGGAAGGAGGATGTTGAAGATGGAGCTGCCAGGAAAGAGGAGAAGAGGAAGACCAAAGAGGAGGTTTATGAATGTGGACATGCAGGTGGTTGGTTAAAAGGAGGAAGATGGACCAGAAGAAATGGAGACGGTTGATCTGCTGTGGCGACCCCTAAACGGAAGCAGCCGAAAGAAAAAGAAGAAAAGTAAAAGAATTAAATCCTATTTTCATTTGTTCAGTTACAATATTGCAGTATTGGTGTTGTTGGATTCTCTGTTCTCTTCTGAGTAACGCTTTCTTTGCACGTCAGAAACACCCAAACAAGGTCATAGTCTTAGATTAGGTGTCTCCACCGGAGGCCTTGGAGCTCCCGGGGAGGACAGATAAAAAGACACATGCTGAACTGTGCAAGTTAGAGAGAAAGGATTCCACACAGAGAGGAACACTGACCGGTCTTTTGAACATCTTGTAAAAACTTAATTACTTTTCTGTTAATAAACTTTGCTATAGCTTAAAACCCTCTTCGCTTCATCACTGACTCCTCGAACCTCGGTTCTCAATCGGAGAATCCAACAGTTGGCATCACGAACAGGATTGACTTGAGGAACGGACGGGAAAAGTAATTGGAAAACAACACGGTTGACCAAAAATCAGGAACAGAGGTGCTGACACTTTGACAGAGGTAAGGCCACCTACTGTCTTAATCTGCTGCTGAGTTGAGGATAACTGCTGTGTGTAATCAAGCTACAATCCATCAGCGTTAACACAGAACCAAACATTTATCTAACCATGAAAACGTTTTTATACAGTAATATTTGTGATATTATATGTATGTTATTTTATTTAATATTTTGGGAATTTTATGACTGTATTTAGGCATGGACAGCTGCCTATATTCTTAATAAATTATAAATAAAAACTAACCTTTCTCCATGTTAATGATGAAATTTGAGTTAATATATCTAACCATGAATAACATTCATTGGCAGATATGTTCAAGATTTGTGTCAAAAGGCAACATTTAATGGATGGACTTGATTAAGTGTTGACTTGACTACACAGCTTTATGATCTACAAATCTCCATTGGCAGGAAAATATATATGGCAAGGTATGCACAGTCATGGACTGTTGTCCAGAACATGTCAAAAAATGTAGTAGTTGACCCAACAGGGCTGGACACTGGACTAAGCAGTACACCACTGGTCTAGGTCTCAGACCTCCTAACCTTTTAGCATTCATTACATTGATCTGCCTATGTACCATTAACTGCCATTAACTCTTTTCTTGTACAGCAGTGTATCTGTGACTGCTAGACTCACCAGAGACCGTGTAGACCAGCAGAGCTCAACATTTTCACAGACTTACAGGACGTAGTCGCAATGCAATGAGTAAAATCAGACTCTGAACACAAAGTCTGTTCTCCAGGCTACCACCAGGTTAGCTGCACTGGCAAACTAGGAGGCTAATGAGCCATTTTTCATTTACTCTTATTTTTCTCAGTATTACTGAAAGATAAAATTAAAGTCTTGTATCCAGGTATAAATCAGCTGTTACTAAGCAACCTTATACACAATGTAGTAGGTCACTGTTTAAGTGCTCTATTATCATATGGCTGCTATTTTGTTTGTATCCTTTTTGCACCTCTGTGGTGATAATAATGCCGGTTCTAGACATTTAATAACATTAATTTTTTTAATGTTTTTATTCCTGTTTTTTGATCATTAAAATACCTTCTCTTCAGAAAGATTTTGACTGAACATTCCTTTACATATGAAGATGCCCATTATGCCATGATGTATCCTAACAAAGTTTCCTGATATCCATGCTCATACTTTGTAATGAAAATTCAGCATTTTCTATAGCGCCTTTGGACTTTTTATACCAAATCATCAGCTGGTGTTTGCCTAAAGCTCTCTTGTGCCTCATCTGACCACAGAACCAGATACCAGTCATAGTTCCTGTGATATTTAGCAAACTTCAGTGGTCTGCATTTGTTGTTTGTTGACAGCAGAGCTTTCTTCTGGTATGCCTTCTAAATAGTTTGCTGGCAATGGCATCTTGGAATTTTTGCAAAGTTGGGGCCCTCATGCTGCAACTGCAGCACAATGTTTAAAGACTGAGAATGCTTTGCCTGTCTAACATTCTTCCACACCATGAGATCTGTTTTATGAAGATCAACAAACTATATATATAATTATATTATCTTACCTTTTCTTAAGCTAATAGTTTTTGGTCTGTGTGTTATTATTATAACAAAACTCTATATATATATATATATGTCATTATACCAATTTTTTTAACCTTTTTATATTTTTCTTCTAATTCTATGATCACCTGAAAAAAATGCATCTGTTAATTTTCCCATGCATAATTGAAATTTGCAGTAAATCTGTGAATGTATGTCTTTATCTCATTTATGGGGTTTGTATCCAGCAATTCTATAATTAAAAGCACTTTAGCACATGCTAGTCATTACCAAACAATTATTATATTTATTAATCTTGAACATTTTAACATGGCCTTTTCATGATATGACAAGGAATAATTACTAGAAGTATAACCAAATAAAAAGCAATATAGTTAACACAGGCTGCATGCTGGGCATTATTAAAATGTCCAAATGCCAAAGATTGATTGAAATACTTCTTGAATGCATTTATCGCTAAATTTGAATGGTTCTTGTCTGACTCTGGGGTATTGAAATATAAGCAACACCTCTCTGAGAAACTCTTACTTAATCATATATACTCCTGTTATCCCAAATATCCCAAATTTGTTTAAAAAAATAAAAATAACAGTAATAAAAAAACATTGCAGTGGCCAAAAAAAGGTGTGAAAAATGTCTAGCCTTATTTTCATGACAGCTATGTACATTTGTTTCTATGACGGACTTATGAATTCTGATATTACAAAGTAACAAATATAAACATGATGCAACAGGTATAGTTTTCTCTAATAGCTGCTTGAAAAGTGTATACAAAAGAGTTGTGTCATGTCCTGTACAATGGCATGAAAAAAGTAGATGTGAATTGTTTGTATTTAAGAAGACATGTTGCAGGTGAGCATTTTGTCCCAATTTTGCAGTGGCTCATGAAGACAAAATCAAAGCACTACAAACTTTTAGTGCAGTCTTTGTTCTTTTATGGAAATTCCATTTGATCAGATTTTCTTCTTTATAAATGCCTTTGAAAATACCAGAATGCTCCCCATCACTTAACATTCTGGAAATTTGAAATGGTCACTTGGGTAATTCAATCCCATATTTGGAAAGTGCTGATGAAACTTAACCCTACATTCTTCTAGTGCAGTAATGGAAAGAGCTCGTGGTTAGTTTCAGACACACTCTCACATCTGCAGATAGTTAATATCACAGCCATGCTGTTGCATTCCCCATACAATGAGGAGGACATACATTTATCATGCAACCAGAGCCATAATTCACTCTGAGAGGAAATCTATCATATATCTGCCTGGTATCCATCTCTTTTGACTACAGTGTGTTACCATGGTTCCTCTGCAACATAAACCATCAGCCTCATGTGGTGATGAGTACTGAAGAGGAAAGTAAACGCTCAAGTGGTAGAATTTAAAGTGATGCAATCTCACTTGTAAAGCATTTTAAAATGGTCTGAAAAATGGGGCATGATTCAAATCTTTTTTGTTGCCCATGAACAAAAAGTGCTGCATCAACACAAATTGTGCCAAAGGAGGCCAAACCGAAAGCAGAAACTGTGTTGATGTGACACTTTTTACTTGTAACCATTAAACATGTTTTTATCAGACAAAGGCATAGGTTCAAATTCAGGTGTAAAATAATTATAGATTGTAAAACACATGAAAAAAATATTGACCTAGCCAGTCAAGAACTGATTCTCCTTATTAGGCTTATTTTGTCTTTGGGGAGATTACAAGGTTCTTAAAAAGATGGTTTGGTTATAAATTAGACCTTATCATAGCTCATGATCTCATTGTCTCATGGCAGAACCAGAGAACTGCAGGATTTTATTGGTGAGGTGTATGGTGATAGGTGTAGTAGCCTGCTTCCATAATAAGTGCTTGAAGAAGGTCTGCTTCCTATTTTAAAACAAAGACAATACTAATCCCAATCTGTCTGTATAAATCATGCACAATTTAATCAAAGGTCATATATTTTGAGCGTCCTGCTTCCTTTGTGACTAAAAGAAATCGTGCAAAAATGTGCTGTGTTAAAAAAGCATAGTGCACGTTGAATAAATTCATTATTATTATTATCATTATTATTAACCTGCAATAGTTGGTGTCATCATGAGCATAAGTGTGCATGTTTATCCAATTACAAACAAAGGACCCCCCTTTTTTATTTGAACCCATTTTCATCTTCTGTAAGCCTGTCTTAATGAAGAAATAAATAAGAGCCTATGCAGGACACCAATTTAAAGACCTCTGTGGAAAAACTGGAGGCAAAAGCAAGTCTCATTAAAAGACCCAGCAAAACATCCCAGTGTTGAAGAAACACCTCCAGTTCTGAATGTACTTGTGGAGGGTTAATCTGGGTCCTGCCAGGTTTGGTGCGTGTGCATGCTAGTCGCAGTTGGAGACGCTGCTGATCTTGCTGGTGTTCTCAGTCCATGGCTGCAGGTTGTGTAGGGCGAACAGGGAGCTGTTGTGCAGGCAGATTGGGTCTGGGCTCACGGGCTGGTTTAGTGTCTTTTGAAAGGCCTCTTGCTGGAGCTGCATCAGGAGCCGGTTGGCTTGCTGTCGCTCGGCCTCTCTTTCTTCGGCTGTCTGTCTCCTGAACATGCCATGAAAAGGATCACACACATGACAACTGTTCAATACAGCAAACACTGCCGGAGTTCACACCGTTGCAGGCAATTTTTAAAGAAGCATTATTATTTGTGTGTGTATACACACACACACACACACACACACACACATAACACATATCAGGGTTACCTTATTACATTGATGGCACCTATTCAAGGTGTGATTATGATAGACATGATAAGGCCTCTTATGAATTGACAATTTCAAAGATGTGTTGGAAGCAGGAAAAATGGGCAAGGCTAAGGATCTGAGCCACTTTGACAAAAACATCTCCAGACATGCAGGCCTTGTGGGCTGATCCCAGTGGTCAGTACTTACTAAAAGTGGTACCTGGGAAGAGAAGGCAGAAGAATGCACTAAGGGAAGAAGGCGAGTCAGTGGGGGCTGTGTGATGATCTGGACAATGTTCTACTGGGAAACCTTGGATCCAGGAATTCATGTAGATGTCACTTTTACATGTCCCACCTACTTTTTCCAGAATGGCAGAACCCTCTTTCTGTAGGACCATGTGCCCTGCCACCCTGCAGATATTGTTCGGGGAAGATTTGAGGAACATAAGGAGATCAGGGTGTTGATTTGACCTCCAGATTCTCTAAATCTTACAAGATCCTCTGTGGGATTCGCTGAGCTTTCTAGTTTGCTTAATGGACTTTAGATATTTTGTTAGAGCTGCTTTGTCTGCACGAGTGGGAGACAACATTAAGAAGGGGGTTTTAATGTAATGGCTGATGGCTGAATGTGCGTACACGTTGAAATGTCCATCAGTTATATATTATTTACATAATACATGAATACATGATTTACATAATACATGAAACATTAACGACGCGAACTACCTCAAAATATACAGTCATGCACCCTGAGAGAACGGACAAAATCCAGTGGAAGGTGATTTATACTACTGATTTATTTATAACAGCCGGGATTAAACCTTTCATTTTTCACTCTTCGGCCAGTGTCACTTGGAGGTGCTTAACTAATGAAAATATAAGAAAAAGATATTTTTTGTCTGTTTTTCCTACATTTGCCTACATTCTGTCATCACCAGTGTTTTCCATGAAAACTCACTCTTACAACAACAGCGGCAGTTCAAGAGATGGAAAGAGCAACTACACGGACACATCATTTAATATTTAAAATATACATTAAAATGTTTTTTAAAATGTATATATACATTTTTTTATGTGTGTGCTAACAATAATAATAATAACAATAGCAACAACAACAATAATAATAATTCTATAATTAATACATTATTATTAGCATAATAACAATAATAACAATAATAATAGCAACAACAACAACAATAATAATAGTAATAATAATAATAATTATTATTATTATTATTATTACTATTATTATTATTATCATTATTATTATTATTATTACTATTATTATATTATTATTGTGTGTGTGTGTATTATTATTATTATGTAATAATTTAATTATACTCTTATAATTATATATCTTATAAATCTAATAATCTTAATTATAAGAAGAAGGGGAAGAAGATATATGTAGATTTGGTTGGGATTAGGCGAGTTTTCCTCACTTTCCCTCCTTACATGATACAGATGCTTACGTATGTTAAGACTTTATCTTCTGAGAGCTGAGCTGCACTTCGTGTTCGCGTGGGACATTTCTTTAAGAGAGCCGATTAGAGCAGAAAAGCTCACCTCCATTTTGTTCTTCTGTTCTGGAACCATGTTTTGACTTGAGCATCAGTCATTTTAAGTGCCTTCGCCAGAGCTGCTCTCTCACTGAGGCCAAATACTTCTGAAGCGCTACTCCAGCTCACGAATCTGCGGGCCGCGTGAGAAGGACGTCCTGGGCTGTTCTTCTTTGGCGGAGTGCGGGTTCTGGTAGGGGTGACCTATACGGCGTGTTACAGTGAAGGGTGAGAGCGCCACTGGACCGGGAGACAGCAGAGCAAGCGGGGAAAGAGTCAGTGAGCAACAGCCCAGAGCCGAGCAGGATAGAGAGATTACACAGAGCATTGCTCAGAGAAAGAGAGAGAGAGAGAGAGAGAGAGAGAGAGAGAGAGAGAGAGAGAGAGAGAGAGAGAGAGAGATGACTATTTAAACAGCACGTTTGTGGGAGATTTGGAGCAAATTCACTGAAGGAAAGAACACAGTGAAGGAAAGCTTATGAAACAGAGGATAGTGAAGGAGTTTCAGCAGGCTTTAATTCGGATGTAAATCAGACCTGAATCAGCGCCGTCACTGTAATTACAGCTGCTGGGGACCTGATCATATGGAGAACTTAATCCCACAATTTGACCAAAATATTGCCCATGTGAGCTTTTTAGCCCACACAGCACAAAACAAACTTTACAATGTTTCAGGATAATGTTAGTATAGTTTTAATAAAGAGTTCATATAAACACATAAAAACAACCTAAAATATCATTTGAAGAATGTTTTAAGTGACACAATTAGTTCATCTTAAGTTGATTAGGTCTTTTCTTTTTATTTTACAAATGCAAACATTTTTGGTCTAGGCATCGCGTTATTATTATTGTTCAGAAAAAAAACTATTAAAAAAAATATATATATATTGAGAGAGAGAGAGAGAGAGAGAAAGAAGACGGAAAACTTAATCCCACGTGAAACTTTAATGATAAAATAATTGAAATAAGCGAAATTTAGTCTGAATTATGTTAATGTGTCTTTTTTACTGATAATACTAAAGACCAAACAATGTTTAAAAATAGGTATACATAGGTATGAAGTACAGCATTGTTATGAGGGGAAAGTGAGGAGCAGGCACATTTTACCGTACCACAGTAACCAAAAACAGGTATTAACCTGATGTTTAATTTAACACAATAATAATAATAATAATAATAAACAATAATATTAATAATAATAAATACTAAACAGATCTGGCACTTTTACAGCCAGAACAGCCCCACTACAGATGTTTATATTATTCTCACTGTTGGTGCAGTGAGCTGGGTTTACCTGTAAACCTGTCTTTGGTGTATCTTCTGTTGCTCTCCTCCAGGAAGGTTAATCCTGTCGGGTTGTTCACGCTGGGTCATGCTGCTGGGGGCTGATGCTCCGTTGGTGAGGATGGTCGTGTGTACGCCGTTCAGGGGTCGGTGCGCGGGCACGCGGATCACCCCGGCCGCGTTCAGCCCGTTGCTGTTTCCGTTCATGCCCGCGTTCGGCGTACGGGCCGCCGCACGCGCCGCCGCTGTATCCCCCGCTGTTGGCGGCGTAGTGTCCCGTCACCGTGTTGTAGGCAGAGCTGACGATGCCCCCCAGCCCGCAGTCCATGTCCTGCATCCTGGGGCTGGAGATCATGCAGCTGCCCGGATCCACATGGCTCAGGATGTGGTCGATCCCGAAACTGATGGCGTCCACGTGCGTGTGCTGCAGATGCGCCCCTAAATGATCCATCGTCCGGAGAAGCGCGCTCCCGTCCGAGGATCAACCGCTTCGCTCTCAATCGGTCGGCCTGAACGCAAGACTGCGTGCGCACGTATGTGTGTGTGTGTGTGTGAGAGAGAGAGAGAGAGGGAGAGAGAGGGAGAGAGAGAAAGCCTGAACTTCGTTTCTCTTTCCGCCTTTTCTTTTGCTCATCCAGAGCCTGGCGGATGGATCCACGAGAGCATCAATCAAAATGCCAAACAGGCCGGAGAAGATTAAGGCTGCACTTTCAGGACTCGGGACCCAATTGGTTACTGGAATAACGACGAGTGCGTTCCCAGCAGCACAAAGCCAAAGGAAAGCCCTCGCATATATAGGAAAGGATATATATATATATATGTGTGTGTGTGTGTGTGTGTGTGTGTGTGTGTGTGTGTGTAAAATGAAAGATATCAAAAGTGAGAATCAGATTCATTTCAGCGGCACTTGCTTGTGTCACCTTTATGTTCTACCGCCATATTGTTCACCCTAATGAGAGCCCTCCAGTTACTCAGTCTGTGTGGCAAACACCTCCACATGTAACACATTCAGCCTAATGTGCAAAAAATCACAGTAACAATACATTCACAATACATTCACAATACATTCACAATACATTCACAATACATTCACATTTACACCAGACTACACAGAATACAAAACATCAACCCAAACCAGAGAAAACCCATTTCCATTATTTCCATTATAAACCCTGACAGCAGATCTCAGCCCCCCACACTTAACACACACGTCTGTATTTAAATATCGATATGTGCATAAACCTTTCATACAGGATACCATTTTTGCAAACTAAGCAGCATATAAACGAGTACACACACATTATATATATATATATATATGATTGTTAAGAACGGAAAGTTCATGTTTTTCTCGTTTATACACACACTCTGGAAGTCGACTGGGAAGAATTTTTGTCCTCAGTGCCTCGACATGAAACGGGCCCCGTGAAGTTGTAATAACGTGTCTTTCCTACAGATCATTTCAATTATTGATTTCTTAACAAGGTGTCAAAGATCGGAGTGCAGTGGGGAAAAGTGTCCGCTCTGAGCCATCTCCGCTTGAATATGGTCTTAAATATGAATCTTAAGTCTAGACTTAAGGAAGGGAAGCTGAGCTGAAATTGAATTAACAGACCATTAGCTGTGTGGTTGAGTGTGGAGCACTGCCGAACAGCACTGCATGTTTCAACCAGTACAGGGCTGAAAGGAATGAAGCTCATCCATGCCTTCCTCTCTCTCCCTTTTTTAGTAGAAATCAGTAAAAAAAAGACATTATTATTATTATTATTATTATTATTATTGTTTGTTGTTGTTGTTATTCTTATGTTATTGTTATTATTATTATTGTTGTTGTTATTCTTATGTTATTGTTGTTATTATTATTGTTGTTGTTGTTATTGTTGTTGTTATACATTCACCAAACTTTATAATAAACCCAATGTTTTAACTTAAAGTTTTTAAGTTCATATGATTAGGTTTGTCCATGTTTGCATAAAGCAGCAGGAAGTATTATTAAACATATACCAAGTATAGTATTAATATTTGATGGTCTTTAGGCTGCAAAATGACCAACATAAAAGTTTAATGAAAATATCTAGAACATATTCCTGCTAGTGCATCACCTTAAAATGAGGAAGCCTAATAACGTAACAACGAGCAGCTGGTTCATTTATTTCTCACATTTTTAATCAACAGATCATCAACAGGGCTTAAAAACTGTCGGCAAAAGTGGAAGTGAAATGTAAAAATGAAAGCAGTTCCATCATTCCATTTAGTTAAAAGAGAGTTTATTATCTGCATTAAAGAAACTAGACAGAGACGGTATGGACAGTTATTATTGTGCAAATGTCTAAAATGCTACATTTTTGGTCTTAATGTTCTTTGGACTCATCTGAGAACAAATATGAAGGAAGAACTTCAAGTGTAATGTGTATCATAATTAATATTAATAACGAATAAAATAGAAACATATGTGTGTGTGTGAGTGTGTGTGTGTGAGTGTACATGTATATCAGAAAAAATAAAAACAAGATAAACGTAAAAGTCTAAGTATATTATGTATATAAATAAAACATAAATAAGTGATCCTCCTCAATTAAATGCACATTCAAGATCAACAAGAACAGAATCTGTGGCAGTGTAAAATTGTTTGACATTTTGTTTTAAATATATTCATATATTTCATTATGAATATTAATTCACCAATATATTATTCATTATGGGCTTAATTGGTGTCAAACTCAAGTTCATTTAAAGCCTGAGGAGCGAAATAAAGGAGGATTTTCCTCTCGAGATCAGCTGAGCTGCTTTACCTGCACTGCTGGCCTGAACAGCCAGGATTAGTTTTTGTTCAGTTCCCGGCGAGCTCTTACACACACACACACACACACACACACACACACACACACACTCTCGTGTTTAAAGCGTTTCGTTCAGTCTAAAGTTTCTCCTTCAACACAGAGACAGCCTTTAAGCTAAAATATTAAAGAAGCTTTAAGCCTATTTCCTTCGGAGGGTCCTGCGAGGCTTTAGTTGCCTTTGATTCTGCTTTAACGCAGAAAAGTTACGTGTTTTTCGCGTGTTTTCCCCGGTTTTCGATGAATTCATAAAGGAATTGTTTCCACACCTACAGACCATCCCATGATTCTGGACGAACCAACATTTTAGGTTTTAATTCTGAAAGATTTTCTACCTTTGTTCACCAGAAATGTGTCATTTACTCATTTTAAAAATGCTTAATTCTTCACTAGTAGATTTTGTGGGTTTAATATTTTGAAGGTCATCATGTAGAATACTTTTGCTCTTGATTCTTCATTGAGATCAAATCTACTCAAGAAACATTCTTAAGTCAAAACAATTCTCCTTCCTGTTGATTCATGCTTGGTGATTGTTTCTTTGTAATGTGTGCAATATTTAGAGTAAAATAAGTATAGGTCGGATCTTAAAAGTCAGATAAAATATTTAAACACTGAAACTTTTGTTTTCCTCATTATTTTAGATGTGGCAGATTTGGAGAGGCATACATTTTTCACCGCATACATAATATTTTAACCGTGGACCTATTTGTACTTTAAATATTTCTCAGACAGTGCAGGATTACATCTCCGAATCTCCTTTTAAAAAAGTGAATTTCTAGCAGTGTTCAAAGTGTAGATTCAGTTCAGGATACATGAAGTCTTCAGAATTCCCATAAAAGGAGGAAAGAGTCTGGAGTTCACTGTAGTTAACCTATTTAGCAGATTGATGAACAAAGACAGTACAGTGTAAAAAACAAGCATGTCAAAGGGGAGAGGACCAGGATTTTCTTTGGCAGCACTCCATGATTGCAATCCAGGACATTTTAGACCTGAAAATAAAATTATGAAAATATTATTTACGTATGGAAATACCTAAGCTATATAACAAGCAGCAAAAAGTCATTCATTTATCAACTAAAAATCTTCCTTTTGAGAATCGGTTGGCTTGTTGAGACTGGTCTGATATTTCAGAAGCCAATAACCATCTTCAAGATCTACAGTGAATACTGATTTTAACAGCTTCTTCTCACAGATATGATGGAGACCTTTTGTGGAAACACTACCCTGTTTTGCTGTCATATTTCTCATCATCCTAATTACTTGCAGTCAAATTTTGAACAATAAAAATCTTGAGATTCACAAAAAGCAAAGCAATACTCCTTTGTCCGTTTTTTTCACCAAAAGGAACCTGTGGAGATTAGCCAGATTGCTGAAGGATATGCTTTCCATTAACGTGTTGTGTCTTCCTTTCTAATGACTTGTTTTACTTGACAGTGTGCCAGACAAAATAAAGCAGCTAAAAGTAATAGGATTATCACATGAAATTATATTTGGTTGATCCGAAAAGAGGAAAATCGCATTTTAGTGTGAATAAAAAAGAAAGTCTACCTAGTCATTCTAGTATTGTATAAAATGCTCAATGCTCAAAACTAAATCAATGGTATTTTGCCTTTAGGTGACACTGTTGATGTGTATTAATACATTACAAACATTTTTGGAACACAGTTTATAAAATAAATAAATAAATAAATAAATAAATAAAAATCTATTAAAACATTCCTGCAACAAAATACAGCTTCTAAGTATTGTTACACTTTCAGCAAAACATGTATTTTGCACTTTATCAAGACGTTTAACTGTGTGATGCTAATGCATGAAAAATCATTGATTATCCTGAATAATCACCTTTTCTATTCATTGCTTTTGATCCAGGTCATCTGGAGTCATTAATGCCCATTTAGATAAAAATTTCATTGCTGATTTTTCCTTTGTGTGTCCTTTTAACATAATGTGCGGTCAAGAGAACGACCCATTAAGAAGATTGTCTTTTGACAGGGTTTGTGCTGGTGGAAACATTTGTGAGAAAAAAGTAACCTGATTACCAAACTCTTATTCATCATCACCTCACCTCCCTTTGCAGTCCCACTTTGAGAGATGAGCACAAATGCTGAGACAAGAACAAGCCTATGGTAAACACATCTTCAGAAAATGAGAATGCTCACAAACTGTTTCGAAACATCCTTTATTAGATGTGTAGTTTAACACTGTATTGATAATGTATTTTACACTGCCCGAGCATGATAACAATGCATGTAAAATGGCTGAGTGAAAAGTCTTTATTGAGAAGCATCTCACTATTAAATCTAAAACCATTTTTATTATCACATATTTTAGATAATATCTGTTTCAGCTCATTGTCCTTACTTCTTCAGTGCTCGTGTCATCTTTCTATAAAACACATTATTCTTTTACACCATCTCACAAGATCAGAAAGCTCCCTTTTTTCATTCCCCCTCTGTAGGATGTGCATTTACAGAGGTTTAGTGTCATGCTCATGGTGCCAATGGGAGACAGATGACTTGATGGTTGAATTTAAGAACAGATTTATTGCCTGAATTCCCACTCCCATCTCCAGCGAACACATGGAAAGTCTCATCCCTCAGTCCCGGCAACATGTGGACTCACTCTGAGTCTGATAGGGGACTTGACACCCATGACAGCGGAAGCTGGTCCTCCCCGCTGCTGTTGGTGTGTCCATGCTCTCGAGTGCAGGCGCATCCTGTCGCCTGTTTTATTTGGGGGAGGCTGGATGGGCAGCCTCACTTCCCTTTCCCATCCTGAGCATTGCACCCCAGCTGGGACCTGTTTACTTCACAGAGATGGATGGATTCATCCCACCAGCTACTGGTCATTACATGCTCACCCCCCGTCCTTGTTCCCCTGAGTGTTATTGACTCAGAGGCAGAGAAGAGGCCTTCACTTCTCTTTCTCTGTCACTGTGGATTAGTGCCATCCTCACTGCCACATATCGAAACCACCATGCCTAAATCTGAAAATGGGTGCAGAATAACAATTCACTCAAAGCTGCAACATTTTTCTTCTTTTGGGGAGAACCATGGAGAATAACAATTGCTGTGATAACGCACTGGTCATTTGCATTAGTTATTATTGAAGTATTTCAATAATAACTAATGCAATATCAATTGCTTATAGATAATAGCATTGTAGAAATCTAGTAGGTGTTTTATATATATATATATATATATATATATATATATATATATATATATATATATATATAATATAAAGGAGCTGCATACATGTGTAGTATCCTCTTAAAGTTTCCATTAAACTTAATGTACATCATATTTACATGCTACATCACTAAAACATTTCTTATTCATCATTAAAAACCTTTATTTCTTTTGATTGTACAGAAACATTTCAAACATATTACATGGTGTCTTTAAGAGACAGGACAGTAAAGCAGTGTTCAAACTAATCTCGCTTTGAGAACATTGCAAAATACAATCCAATTATTTTTGTCTAAACAGGCATGGATAACTTTATCACCCTTGCAGATGTTTTCTGTTTGTTTCAACTGGGACTGGTACAACTTATTTTTCAGAAACCTTAAAACTCAATGTACAATGGATTGGACTGTTTGCAGCTTGAATATGATTAATATAATTTTTTTGGGGGGATGAAGTTTACCCAGTGTTCTTCCCAGCATGCAATTGTATGCACATGCTTCCTCTGAGTGATGTGAAGCCAGCCTCCTTATCTCCTTATCAAACTGCCACCAACACCATGTCATGGAACAACTTGACACAATTGGAGGAGAACGCTTACCACCAATCACCAATTCTGTTACATCAGCTAACAGACTGGGACAGCAACAGTTGCGTGAGTGATCATTGTGTGAGAGGTCATCCTTCTAACATACAGCCTAGTGTGAGGCCAGTTATAATTATAACAATTATGAAATTATAAGTTATAATGAAACAATAGAAAAACAACAAAAACTGAGAAAAAAGGTTTGTTCCAGAAGCAACAATATATCAGTGATGTAGTCCAATTTTGAAAGACTTTAGATAAACTTTCAACACACGCTGTAGAAAACTCCTCAGCGGACTGGGTATTGCTGTAGAATCAAGAGAATGCAGACAGTCAAAGAAAAGCGAGCCTGCATAAGGAAGCCCAATAAATGGTCAGCGCTTTTAGTGAAAACAAGGAGTGTGATATTAATCAAAACTACAAACTATGGGGCTAATCTTTTTTTTTTTTTTTTTGTGCCCTTATAACATTTTAATATGCGTACTTATTATATTCATTCACTCTGAATGCATAAGTAGTTTTACATAAACACTGTTTTCATAATTGCATTGCTGCAAAAGAAGGCAATTATTTCTCATTAAAGCACTGCCTGCAAAACAATATCTGCAAATGGTGCTGTTGAAGCAGATCATTAGTTCCCTTTGGTAGGGCCATACCCTATATCGAGCAATAGTAGACACTACAATCTGTCATCGCACAGTGCCTTCAACAGGTAGGCTGTTTTTGTATTCATTTGGCCTTGTGCCTCTTGCCCTCATCCCAATTATGCAGTCTACTACACCATAACAAACAGATCCTCCAGCCCAAACGTACAACACAGAAACATAGGCACAGACTGGCTGGTGCCTGCAGTGGCCTCAGGGGCCTCACCTCATACTTAATGATCCGCTCTGATGGACAGAGGCTGTGGGCCAGGGCTTAGTGTCAATTCAACTGCACTCCAACAGCAACATACACCGGTTCAGCTGACACACCTTTGAACTTTACAACTGGTCAACACAAACACACTCCTCTTTTCAATAATCTCTGCATTCATTTATTAAACAAAAACTTGCCCATTTGTAATTTTAGAATGCCCCTAAAGAAATCCACATGTCTTGTCTTTTAATAATTCTGTGCAATATTGCAAGATTAATGGAAATGAATTCAAAATGGACTTCTCTCCTTTGAAATTAAACTGACTGAAAGGTATAACTTTTCCAGAGTGCTTTCTTGGCATCATAGGCCTCAGCACTCTAAGAGGTCAAAGGCTATCTCTGATTGAGTTAATGGTACAAGAAAAAGAAAACACATCCATTTGGAGGTGGGTAGATCTGATAGCTAAAGAGAGGAATCAGCAACAAAACACACAAGGGATTAGACCTTCAATGACAGCTGGAGTAATGGACTGATCAGTGCTGCATGCCAGAAAACAGGGATGCACTGAAATGGGAGCTCTTGGGCGATGCTGATATGTTAGTTATCATCCACATAACTGCCAATGTACATGTTGATAAAAGGCAAAAGGGAAAAAGCTACCTATCTAAATTAGAAATATGTAGAAATATACATTTTTTTTTCTAGAGTATAGTAAATATTTTCATATATTGATATATTTTGATATATTGGTCTGCATGTTCATATCTAAGCATCAGGAAGCCTTCCTGTACCACACCAGCATTAGTGCCACTGACAACACTGACATTAATGAAACTGACGACTAAGGGGGAAAATAAAATGCGACATATGTGTGGAGAACTGATGTATAACAGAGTCTGGTGATTTCCAATTAAACGCAGCCGATTCATCATATCTGTTAGTTGCTAGATTTAGTGGGTGTGTTTGGAACGGGGAACAATGCTGGATCGATTCTCCAGGACTGGAATTTTGCACCTCTTGTGTTACTATATGTGTGTATCTGTATAACATTAGTTACAGGTTTTAATGAGTCTTTGTACAGAGGTCACCAATCTTATCCACAAAAAGCCAATGTGGCTGCAGGTTTTCATTCCAGTTGTGCACATGCACACCATATTGCACTTAATTTCAAATTCAATTCATTCAAATTACTTAATTCAAATAACTCAGTGAAGTGTGCTCCATCTTTACTCGAACGAAACTCACAGCCACACAAGCTTTTTTGTAGATGGTTGGTGTCCCAGGTCAAGCGACATTGTTCTATAGTGGATATATGATCATGTGATCTCATAAACAAGAGGTACATGTTTTAATTCCTGCACATGAGGATTAACTTGGACTTGTATTCAGTATGTTTTCTTTGTTTGATAATATTAAAAATATTGCAGTCCCTTTTTTGGCCTGCTTTACATTAAGAGGTTAATTCATATTTCTTTTCTGCAGAGGTCTGCAGAATATGCTTCTATGGACAGTTGAGTACGGAGGACAAGCCAACGCTCTGAATCTGGCCGAACAGAAGCAGCTTAACCTCACTGGACCAGGGCCATAAATATAAATGAGACATCCAGTGAGAGTCATATTGACAGCAGCATCTAGGCTGGGGCAGGAAGCTGGAGTCATGCACTGCCATGGGTCTTGTGGGATTGCAGAAAATCATTCCTTTCCCATCCCACACAGAATCCGAAAAGCTATCTGAGATCTTGGCCTTCAATATTTGATCAGAAGGGACATGTCCTGTGCAGAGGTGAGTATCTGATTTTAAAATAAACCATAAGAGATCATTTTTTGACACAAAGGAAATACTGACATGATATGCTGAGGATCATAAATATCTGACTAACTGCAAAGCAGTAACATCTATCTTATTCTTTTTTGTTTATTGGAGCTAGCACTTATTTTGTCAGGAAAAGACTCTACAGTGGGCAAGAGGGAGAGTTATGTTCTGTTTAACAGGATAATGGTCAGAGGCAGCACGGCATCACTCAGCCCAGTAAACAGTGTCACTTCCTAACACTGCACAGATGCCTCTCCACTTGCTTACGGGGGAAACACACTCAGCCATCAAGTGTCAACAAGACCCACTCCGGGAGCGTAACAGCTACCAATAGGCTTTTCCCCAACGAGCAAACTGATGGAGGGAGAAAACAGAAACTGGGCTGATGGCCTGCTTTTTTGTCTTAATTGAGCAAACTTTTAGTAAGACATTCCAAAAAACAATAAAGCAGTCAATTTGCTGGCAATTAAAATGGCCTCACGTTGGGAAGTCGTGCTAGCTTACTACAACTGCCTGTCCCTCTGACAGGCCGATGATTGATTACCCAGCCCGGGTCGTCTTTATAACGCGATAAGCCAAATTAAACCCTTGACTGCGGGGGCCCATCTGAGGTCTGGCTGGGCAAATTAAATATCCAACACTGCTGCTTCTCTCTTCCGCTCATTCTCTCTTATTTCCCTCTCTCCCACCCTCTTCTCTTCCATCTATCCATGCACGTCATACCAACAGGCAATGTCTTACTCAGAAAAAACAATCTGGGGGTAAAAAGGAAAACAAAACATGACACAAATGGCCTCAATCTCTCCAGCAGCTCTCTTGGGAGCGGTAGCCCAGGTGAGGCGGCAGCAGCGACTGAGCTGAGGACATTAAGCCATATTAAATGTACTAAAGACTTAATGAAGTTCAGGCAAGCACTGGCACTGTTGACTTTATTAGTTTACACCAGATTAATGGGGATAATCATTTAAGTGATGGAGATGGATTACCCTCTCCAAGCTGCTCTTTGGCTTGGGATCTCTCAGCCACCGTACATGGCATGACAGGCTGAGTGAGGAATCCAGCACTCAGGAAGGATTGTAGCAAATGAGAAAAGTTAGCCATCATGAAAACATTTACTCTCACACTCTATCACACAAGCAGGATTGTTTTATTATTTAATCATACAGCTGAAATTTTTATAAATGGTATCCAATATATTTTTTAATTTTATATATATATAGGTCATTATTACATATTTTATCTGAGGGTGTGTTCTAGATGGGTGGCATAAATATCTCAGATAAGTACTAAAGAAAAAAAAATTCATCAAACCTAGCCACAGTATAAGATTGAAGAAGCAAAGTTAACTTAAAGTGAATTCCATTGCCAATTAACTATATTCATTTAATTTAGCAAGACATAGAATTGTGTTATTTTTAATTAGCTTGCACAATTAAATAACTTCATACCACTACAAAAATACTGGTGGTGTGTTTAGATTTTTCATGCTATGTAGATATTAATGCAGATGCCTGATGCTTCCTGATAAAACAAGACTTACAAGCAAGAAGCTCAGACAGGATATTGTGCCTCTGACAACAATAAAAGTGTCAGACACACACATTCTGAGAGAGAGAGAGAGAGAGAGAGAGAGAGAGAGACAGAGAGACAGAGAGAGAGAGAGAGAGAGACAGAGAGACAGACAGAGACAGAGAGATAGTGAGAGTGAGAGAGAGACAGAGTGAGAGAGTGAGGGAGAGAGAGAGAGAGAGAGAGAGAGAGAGAGAGAGAGAGAGAGGAAGAGAGAGAGAGAGAGACAGAGTGAGAGAGACTTGTGCCAGACTCTGTCCACAAGAGGGTTTAATTATTGCCTCATGTTGCTTTGCCCACTCTAAGATGGAAAGATAGATCTCACTGTCAAGGCCTATGACAAATGGAGATAGACTACAGCTACTGACGCACAAAAACACAATACACTTCATACTACACTATATACTGCAATCACCTCCGCCCTTCCTTCTTCTGGGAGGTAGGGTTTAGGATTCCATCCAGAAAGCCAGAAAGCAGGGCCTGTTAAATGTTTTATCTATATAGTCAAAAAAATGACCTTACCAACTAAACAATACGCTGGGTAATTTAATCCAAATAGAACAAAGTTCCATACAATCCATCTCCAAACAAACACATTACATAGATATAAGAAAATGAGTGAGTGAGTGAGTAAATGAGTTTGTTCTAAATTGTAAAAGCAGCCCAGCTTTTCTCTGATTTATTCTTAAGAGTATATATATATATATGTGTGTGTGTGTGTATTTATATATATATATAAGAGAGAGAGAGAGAGAGAGAGAGAGAGAGAGAGAGAGAGAGAGACAGAGAGAGAGAGAGACAGAGAGAGAGCGAGAGAGAAATAGAGAGATAATAAACTATAATGCAATATACAGCACCTGGACTGAAGGAGCTAAACAGGTTTACATGTATTTTAGCTTAACACACATCTCCTCTTGCTTGCTTTTCATTATCTATAGAATGTTCTGTTATTCCATCAAAGATAGATCTTCTACATTCTGCTGTGACAAAGTTAGCACATTCTAATGGAAACAATAATAGTTTTTCATGTTAATGGTTTGATTAAAGTCTGATGTTGGAACTAAGCTATACCATTATACTAAAAATACAATACTAGGTGTTACTTTCTTTTTCCTGATGCGCTGGAGATATGATCCGAACATGTTGATTGGTGTGTGATATTATAAATAAAGTCAGTTTAATAACACATTTTGTTTTAGTTACATTCTCAGCTTCATTTTGCATTCAGACATTCATGACAGGGCTCAGAATCTCTGTCTATTTTGTGTCAGGGTGAGTGACATAATCACAGCTTTCTTCAGGCATCACCTTCTGACATGACTGTGAAACGCACTGGCCTTAAAAATTTCCTGCATCCAATATTAATGAGAATGAAGAACTGAATGCATTCAAAACCCACTCTTGGCTGCCTAATACAATGGAAAGCAGATAGAATTGTGTATATAAATAATTGATAAGATGCATAACAAAATGTATAAAGACTAATGAAGTCACCAGCAAATGAAATTTATAGCACAACAAAAAAACATCATTTGCATATAAATTGGGATATGAATCAATAGTCTTATTCATTTCTATTAGATTTTATGATACATTGCTCTGTTATTCCCTCCTTGAGTGTGAAGTATTGCTCCATGCAAATCAGCCGTCTAACCCAAATTTCTAGAAATGTAGATGCGCCCTCTAGTGGCTGAATATGTACATTTCGCAGATAATCTTGATGCTATTGTTGGTCCAAAGCCATTAAAAAGAACTGCAAACTGGCAGACAATAATTGCAGATGTTAAATTAAAGAAACGAATATAGGTTCCATGTTCACTATCAAGCAGCTTGCATTAATTAAAAAATCAATAAACAGCTATTTACAAAAAATGATCAAAATGTGTTGCTCATATGAATAAATCATTTTTCAAAATTGTGTTTTCACTTTGTCTCTTTTCTTCATGCTCTGTGTATCTTAGAGAGTGGTCAGTGGCAGTGGCACTGATGTGGTATGACCAAGTAGGAGAAGAGCGAATCAGACAGCTGGCAGGCAGAGTGTGTGACAGACCATTACTGCAGACAGGCCCATAACTCACTGCGATAAGAGCCGCTGCTGACACTGCCTCAACCAGGCCTCCGAGAAAGAAAGTCAGAGAGCAGGAAAGTGTGTGTGTTTGTGTGTGAGCATGAACCCACACAGTAAGCACAGCAATGCCAGTTATCCCCATTGCTGACAACTTAAGTACCAGGCCTGGGTGGCATCTTGCCTCCACCTCCCTCGATCACACTCAGAACTTTGAGTCTCTCTTCCATTCCCTGTAAAAGTCTTTACCGTCCTTTTCATTACGGTGTAATGAAAATCCACTTTCCACTTTCCTCTTATTTCTTATATATACCTGCAGTTCTCATAGAATAACAAACTACTGTCTGAAACCAACTATAGAGTCAATAATTGCTTATTTTTCTGGGAGAAATTTTGGATTAAGTTGTTCTTAAAGGGTTTCCTTTTTGTATTACTAAAGTTTTTCACAGTCAAAAGCGAAGTGCACTTCGGCCTCTTTATTATCATCACATTTTTCACAGATTCAGTCTCTCAACATTATAATGATCATCTGTCGACACACAAAGATGTTCAAATATTTACAGCTATATAATACTCCATTGTTTTGTTAATTTCAGAAGAGAGTGAGGATGATAAAAGCAGCCTTTGAGACGCAACACTTCTGTATTACTAGCTGTTAATCACTGTTTTAGCTCAGAAAGCACTCTGAAATTTGCTGGTTCAAAAGAACCCTCTGTTTGGGTATAAAAATAACGACGCCATATCCAATATACCTTAATAATCTATCCCCTCAACACGCACACTCTCTCTCTCTCTGTCTCTCTCTCTCTCTCTCAAACACACACACACACACACACACACACACACACACACACACACACACACACACACCTCACAAAAAAGTTCTGCTTAGATCGCTGGCATGTGTGTAGTCCTCTGCAGGTTGAGACAGTGTGCAGGCCTGCCTCTGTGGGTGCTGAGCAGCACTTCCACATCGCCTGGGGTCAGTTACTAGTGATAACAGAGGGCCAGAGGTCAGGCCCCACAATGGATCCTTACGTCCAGACAGCTGCTGGAGAGCAGCTCCGCAGACTGTATACACACTCCTTCAGCAACACTTGGTGGGTATTTTTACTAACTCCTCAGGTTTTGGTTACAAAGAGATTAAGACATCAATCCCATGTGTAATTTAATCTTCCACATACATTTGTTTACACCTTATTTCAATAGCAGAGAATTACTGAAGAGGTTTAAAGCTCTCGAGGAAATATAATACACAGAAGCTATTTCAGTTACCTCATGCAGTCATATCATGTTTAGTGTTTTTTTTTTCAAGAAGAACAGAAATGGTGTTATTTAAGGGGGAAAATACATCACTTACATTTATAATAATTTCAGCATATGTTATGCTGTATGCATGTATTCGTGATGGTCACTGTCACAATAAATGAACTGGATTAGATCAGCAATCTTACTCCTGAGGTGTGGTTTGTGAAAACAAACAGTTGTTCACAGAATGACGCTCCAAAAATCCTAAATCTTATCAAGTAATATCATCTTATTTGAAGCAAAATATAAAAAGAATATATGAAAAATGCAGTTTGACATTCTGTTTAAAGGTTTTCATGATCATTCTCACTCTGAAGTTATTTTTAAGTCATTTTAAAGTAAATTTTCAAGTAATTCACTCAAGAGGTTGTAGGTTGTAGTTGTATTGCATCAATATTTCTAATGTTAAAGCAGGGCTTTTTTGTTTGTTTTGATGCTTTCTTACTTTAAATCTATTCACTATAACAAGAAAATATCTGAAATTCTATTAAATATTTCATGTTCTGAAAATGAAGTGTAATTGCTTATGTTAAGGCAAAAAAACAAATCTGTTAATAAAGTGAGAAAATTTGATTCGATAAGAAAATAAATCTAAAGATATCTATTACTTTTTATTACTATTATATTAGCAAATATATCTAGTTCTCCATATACATCTTTTTGAAGATCAAACTTCAAATATAAGTGAATATTATTCATTTCATGCATAATAATAAGATATGCAGGGATTTGGTGTAAATCTGTTCCTCTCATTTAAGTCTCAAAAAGAATTGCAAAACAATCAGAGAATTTTCAGACTAGGCCTTTATTTGATCTAATTTTTAACATATTCTCTTTTTTGTGAGCACTGCTCCAACTTGCAGCTTCAGTTGTTAGTCTAGTTAATTTATTATTCCTGCTATCATTCTTGCTGTCATCAGGAGATCCCAGGGAAGAAGTGCAGAATTATGATTGGTTGCACCTAAAACCTGGTCTGGGACAAACCAGAAACTCTACCTGCACAACTCAGGTGATCACTTTGAACTGATCACTTTTGGACTGGAGTTTGGCACCACTCCAGGAGAGAGTCCTCCTTCTGAATCATCATAATCCAAGGAAGGCCTGAATCCCAGTCTGGGAAACTGAGCCATTACGTTTAAAAGTTTTGAGAGCCCTGCTTTAGAGTGTCTTCCAAAATCAAAGTAATGAAAAGGGAGTTTTTACCTGTAGCACCCTCTTCTCTTCTGGAAAGGCTTTAAACTAGGTGTTGGAACATTGCTGTGATAATCTGGTTGCACTCTGCCACAAGAGAACTTGCTATGATAGTTCCTGATGTTGTATATTTAGTTCTGATCACAAATACCTCTCCAGTTCGGCCATGTAGTGTTCGATGGTGCTCCCTCCCTCTGTCCGATACTTTGGGTAAAGTGAAGTGAAGCTCTTGTAGGACAGTTTCTGAAGTCCCAGTCTAGCGACTGTACTTTTAGAAATATAGCGTAGAGAATATCACATAATAATCATTATAATCTGATTAAGATTTGGCATGACTAATAATGTAGCAAAAGAAACAGTGCGTAGGTAGGACATCAAATCGGAAAGAAGAAGAATGCAGAACCCTCGTAACTGCTGCAAAAATGGCCTGTTGCCTGTTAGTAGCCTGGAGGGGAGATGTAATGTGAAAACCTCACCACAGGGTGGCGCTAGACGTCCAGGCTACAAAGGCAGGTTACTCGGCTCGAAGGAAGGGATCCAACACTGTTTCGCCACGCGATGGCGGCCTCGACATTTGGACGGAACGCATCTTAAAATTGTGCATAAAAGTCAGATGGATAATGTTAACGAAGCCATTCACTCACTCCTTCTCTCTGCTTGTCGCGGGGCTTCTGGAGCCTGTCCATCTCTCACAAGGGGAAAAGCGGGGAAACTCCCTGGACAGGTCGCCAGTCCATCGCAGGGCCAACACACACACACACACACACACACACACACACACACCTAGAGGGCAATTTCACATCTCCAGTCCACCTGACATACATGTTTTTTGGATGATGGGAGGAAGCTGGAGCTCCTGGAGGAAACCCAGGCAGAAAGGACTGGGACTGCCCCACCTGGGAATCAAACCCTGGACCTTCTCGCTGTGAGGCGACAGCGCAATACTTAACATTGTATGTTTTAGGGGTTTCCTTTCCTTACATTTAATTAGTTTATCTTTTATTTTCCTTCCTTTTCATTTTTCTTTTCTTTGTCTTTTCTTTCCCTGCTATGAGGGTAATACAGGGGAAAATAACACTCTCTTTAGCTGGGACAGAATAAATAAAAATATAAAAGGTGACATAATGACCTTTGAATATTGTTAGTTTTAGATGTCATGAATTCAGTAAAATACAATAAACAGTAAAATGAAAGTACATTCCTTCAGGATCATGATGAAACACAGAATACAACATAAAACTCAAGTGTCGACTGTACTACATGCAGTGCAGAGACACTTGACAATGCAACGCACCAACAGAACAGAGTACAGAGCAGAGAGTATGAGTATGAGTGTGAAAACAGTGTTTAATGCAGAATTATAGTGTCAATATAGTATTTTGGTCAGATACTCTATTTATATACAACATAGCAAGTTATCAATAGGTGAAAGTACAAAATATTGCATTTCAGTAATGCATAGTTGTTCAATTAGGGGAAATATAGTCAATAAAACATCAAATGTATAAATATTGGTAATAGTTTGGTCTGGGTTTAAATAAATGTAAATGTGGACATTGGTTCTGTCCCTTAGAACTTATTATTCTTAATTATACCTTAAACATACCTTAAAACATCCATTAAAACAGGATGCATATTCTTGAACTTATGTTTATCATCATCTTTACAAGCTTTCTTAAACTTTCCTCCAGGCACTCTGCCAGCTTTGGTCTCATTCTGACTGGGAGGTTTGTTTTTTTTTTTTTTTTGGGACATGGCCAACAAAGAACATGTCTCATGTTTTAGCAAATGATCAATGCCTATCTACAGTTAGAGTTTCTGAATGAAATATACTTTTCATATCTTCTTTTCCTGAAATTACAGATGCTAATGGTTTTACAACAGTCAGGTATTAGCCCTCAATATTCCTAGCTGCAAGGCTTTATAAAGGCTTATTTAACTGAAAGTGAATGAATTAAAGTAATTCATGATAACTGTGGGCAGGCCAAGTAGAAGTGTTGAACTCGCTAAAGTAAAGTCAGGGTTTAATTGTTCTGAAGGGGGACATAGAAAGTATATGTTGACTGTGGGTTATCATTATGGGAGACAGTGTCTTTATGCCAGAACTAATAACTTAATGACATTTTTTCATGTTTGTTATATACAGCTGCAACTGGACAGCGCAAATGGGATGTTTAATGAACAGTAGAGTCTGTCTTTAGGGTAGATATGAGACATTGGCCAAGATAAAAAGGGTTGATTAGACTAATAAGGGACAGTGCCTACAACATTTAACACAGTGACTGGAAGCCAGTCAGCTTTATTAGGAGGAGACCCATGGCATGATAAGTAGCGCCCCCCTGCGGTGAGTAAAGTCCAACCACACCGAGCATTTGGGCAGGAAGCCAACGTTTCACTTCAGCGCGCTCAAGACGATGTTATTAGTCTCCCGGTGAAACAAACGCCAAAAACACTTTTTGTGTTGAATACGAAAATATTTTGTTGATGTGCACCATACTTTGCATACATTTATTTCTTCTGTCATTGCAGAGGATTATAAAGAAGCAAAAACCGATATTACAATGTGTCTGCAAAACTGTTGAGGAACGAAAGTCTAGGTCAGACTATCTTTTTAAATCATTTCTCTTGGCAGGACGTGTGTTTTGCTTTCACCAAAAAACGCTACCCAAATGATGACCTTAGAGAAAATCTAAATCAGCAGTTAAATGTCAAATAAAATATTATTATTATATAGGTTAGTAGAATAAAGGTTGGGTTCATTTATATTTATATGTATGTGTGTGTGTGTGTGTGTGTGTATGTGTATTTATATTTATATGTATGTGTGTGTGTGTATGTATAAATGTGTGTGTATATATATATATATATATACACACACACACACACATATGCAATATCTGATCCGAGGTCGGTAATAAAGCCTTTATTGTGCGCGCGTGTGTGTATGCGTTAGAGAGAGACTTCTTTCTAAATTAAAACTTAATTTAATTCTTCCTCCACTGCAGCCCTTTACAGATAAGCTCATTAACTCGCTCAAGACTGGAGGCTGCTTTTAAAATGTAAAATCCACACCTGTAATATGAGTTCCTGCTTTATTTTCAACACCGCTGATAAAGCTGAAGAACCGTTTTGACTCTATAGTATAGCGTGTAGGACACTTTTATCCTCAGTTGTATTTATTTTTTTAACAAAATGTTAATGAAAAGAGTCTTTAAACAAGCAAACAAAAGTGGATTTTGTTTTCAGTGTGAAACGAATCTAGTCGGCCTTAGATTGTTCTCACTCTGACACACTACCATGCAAGTACACACACACACACACACACACACACACACACACACACACGCTTGTGTGTTGAATAAGCCTCTTTCTCCTTTAAATCTTGGACATTTTGACAGGTCACATTAAGATCTGCCTGCTCAGCATGAACACATCATAAAACTGGACAGGCAATTTCTGTTTTCACCAAATAGCCAGGCTAACTCGTTCTGCATCTTTGATTTTAATACACTAGACAAGCAGCTTAGCAGCAAGGGAGGGAAAATATCTGGCTAAGGTATATTTTTCGAGTTATGCCTCTCAATTCCCCTAGATCCATTTTTCCGTTTGAATTATCAACTAGAATTTGATTAATATGCAAATTTGAGGCTGAAAGTCTTGTATAATTCTTTCAGTGTAGACTAGTAATTAATCAACAGTTAAAGAAAATTAATACATATATCAATTTTGTCAGGGACACGCTTAGCTCAATCGTCCGTAAAATTGAAGTTTGAAGTATTAAGGGGCTCTACAGGAGCGTTATAACTAAAACTTTCAAATCCCACCTATTTAGTGATCAATCAAGCTTTCCCCTTAGGTTAATCTAGTTAATATTTCACCTCAAATCATACACTCTTCTGACATGGAGTCTTGCATGGAGTCGATGAAAAGTTTTTTAAAACGTTAACGACTTGGATATTTCCACTGGCCTGCTTTGCTTATGTTACAGATTAAAACCGAAGGCTGAAGGTGCGACCTGCGCGGATCCCCTCTTAAACAACAAATGCGCAGGGTGGATTTTAAATCTATCTATCTATCTATCTATCTATCTATCTATCTATCTATCTATCTATCTATCTATCTATCTATCTATCTATCTATCTATCTATCTATCTACACACACAAATTATATATATATATATATATATTGCGGGTTTCCATTTTATTTTAAATAAGATAAAGAATAAAGATTATGCTTGGGAAAGTCCTTTCAATCCTTACAATTAGGCAGGAAAAGAGAGAGGGAGGGTGTACAAACCCCATTGTTTCAGCAGGGACTCATGCATCAAACTTCAATTTTCCGGACGATTGAATTAGTGATTTTTTTCTCTCACTCTCTTGAGCTGAAATACACTTAAGACTTGGGGATTAATTACCACGTTCTGCTCTTTCGGATTGTAGTATTACTTATCTTTGCCACGTTTGACAACACCTCATAAAATAAGGAACTGCTCCTGACATAGCAGCACACTGTATTCTCCACTCCAACTCTGGTTCAGGCTGTAAGCTGGGCAGCAGGATGGGAGAAGGCCAGCCTTGGTCTGAATGTAGGTGTCAGAGAGCGACCAATAACATCTACTCCTTTTTAAAATAATATGAGACTATTTGACGAGCGCAGTGAAATCAGGTAAAATCAAGATTTGAAAAAGAATTTCAGCTGTAGCTAAATTGGCCATGAATAGTATTTTTTATTGATTGCACATTCTCAAAAGTTGAATGTGGACAGTAAAAATATATTCACAGGAAGTGACGTTATGGATTCCTGTTTATCTTCAAGGAGCGTGGAGGGATGAGAAATCTTGCAATGGACTGAAATTGTTCTCACTCCCTTTAACGCAACTTCTGACCTTCTAGTTATATTTCAAGAACCCCATATTTGCAGAAACTAAACCAGTTTCATAATTCTGATTTAAAAAAAAAAATATATATATATATATAGATATAGATATATATATATATATATATATATATATATATATATATATATATATATAGTCAGTCAGTCAGTCATTTTCTGCAGCTTGTCCCAAATGGGGTCACGGGGGGTGCTGGAGTCCATCCCAGCTCACACAGGGCGAGGACAGGGGACACACCCTAGACAGGTCGCCAGCCCATCGCAGGGAGGGAAAAGGAAAGAAACGACAAGAAAAGAAAAGAAAAGAAATTATCTTTAAAAAATCTTTATAGTGGGAAAAGAAAAAGAAGAAGAGAAATTAAAAGAAAAGAAAAGAAATGATTCTTAAAAAATCTACTCTACACTGTGGATGATCTTCTGGAGGATCTTGTGATCACATGGCCCCAGAAGATTCCTTTGGCCTCCGTTAAAAGTGGATCCATCTCATCACTCAGTTTGCTCAGCATCCTGCTGCTAAAATCGCTTTCTCTTGAATAACTCTCAAATTTCGAGACTGGTTTCCAAAATCGAAGATTCAAAATAGCAGGACCTGAAACTGACTCCACAGTCTAGGCTAAAAGCTTCTAAAAGAAGAGCTCATGCCACCTATCACTCTGTCGTTATATTCATCGTTAATAACCACAGTATAATAATATTATAAAACACCTACGGATGATGATGATAATGATAATAATAATAATAATAATAATAATAATAATAATAATAATAATAATAATAATAATAATAATAATAATAATAATAATAATAATAATAATGTCTGCACAGACATTAAACAGAGTAATTATAATAAACACAATCAGCACGATGATCGCAAGGCAAGGTCAGCTCAGACGTGTTCACCTGAAATATTCCTGCTGATACCTAGCCTCAGAGAGTGACGTGAAAGATGTGATCAAACGACGAGGCAGGACTGCTGTTTAGTGAAAACAGGTCACCCAGGCAAAGTACAAGACGAACTAAGCTAAATGTTGCCCAAAAAAAAAGCCTTCGGTACAAACCCACAAAGGCAGAAGGCGATTCTTGAACAAAACCCAAGTCACTTTCATTGTAATCATGGACTTGTTTTAAAACGGCGAGTCAGAAGAGGAAGAAAGGGAATATTATAGCCCAGATGCTCTTTCGTAAGTGCGAGAAGAGGGCCAGTGTGTGCATTAGTGCCTTTTGTGAAAATTGAGCGAAACACTTGGAAGGGAGGCCAGAGTCAATCCATCAAAATTGTCTGAGATTGTGAGGAAAATTCAGAAACCATATGGCCCCCGAACGCTTGTGTCCTTTGAGCGCTTGTCTCCGTATTGAGAGCCGCGGGAGGCGCGCGGAGGAGAAGCTGCTCATTTGTCCCCGCGTTTCACGCTTCACTCCCAAAAAAACCCACAGCGAGAAGGCCGTGGCCGCGCGCAGAAAGTGCCCCAAAACCGCACGTTTTCAGGCACTATTTATTCCCCCAACCAGATTTCTGTTTCTCACATAAATCTATTCAGCACGACCCTTTGAAAGCACGCGCCCAAAGGCCGAGGTTCCGCCTGTCTGGAGGAGAAAGGAGCGGAGGAGGAGAGGCTGAAAGGCGCAGCGCCGTTTAAAGTGAAAAAGTCCACTTTTGTATAAAAACAAGAGGAAGAGAAAAGAAAAAGGGGAAAATAGAGAGATGCGCGCAGCTGACGGCGATAAAATGAAGCTCGATCAGGGAGCCAAAGCTTCCCAATAAAGACGCTCAATCTCTAAATAATCATCAAAAAAGAGGAACATTACAGCGGGGAGCAAAATGAAACGGTGACTGGAATGGGGGAATTTTTGAGAAAGAGATTTTTTTATTTCCTTTAAATACATTACACTTTGTACACTGGGTTTAAATGGTGTCTTGGTTTTTAAAGGCACTTACAGGCATACAAACCATAAGAAAAATATTCCAAATGTGACCGTCTAGATTCAACCTTTGTGGTTCTGATTTTCCCGCGATAACGTCGCTAAGGAAAATGTTGCAACAAAACGTATCAAAGGGTGAGCTGTTTGGGAAAGTCCACTCGCACTGATACAGATACAATACACGCGTGGGCTTTGAGTGTGTGAACGTTTTGGAGATTTTCTTGGGAGAGCGGCAGTCACTTAAAAAAATGAAATAAAATAGTAAATAAACAGAACATGCATTATAAACATTGGAAGGGTCTCTATATGGCCTACATGGGCAATCGCCTTTGTAATGTGTGTGTGTGTGTGTGTGTGTGTGTGTGTGTGTGCGCGGTGTGTGCGTGTGTGTAGAGAGAGAAAGACAGAGCGAGAGACAGACAGATAGAGAAGAGAGAGAGAGAGAGAGAGAGAGAGAGAGAGAGAGAGAGAGAGAGAGAGAGAGATACTGGGAGAGTTCTTATTGCTTTCCTTCCTCTAGCTGTGTGTAAAATAAATAAATAGACTAAATAAATGGTCGATATTTAGATAGCTGTCACTGCATAAATAGATCTGAGGGAATTGTCCATGCTTGTGTGGAGTTTTTCTCTCTTTTTTCTTCTTCTTCTTCGTCGTAAGTCATTTAAATACATTTGGTGCATTAATGGCACTTTAACCTCTGCGGGCTCTGACGGAGAAGCAGTTCAGAGGACTCGTGCTGCTCCATCAGTCATCCACGTCGATCTCCTCGTCCTCGTCCTCGGAGCACTCTTTGCTGGTGGTGCGGTCTGTGAACGGGGAGGCCGGTGAGGCGGGCGCGCGGCTCGCAGCCTCCAGCTCGTGCGCGGAGAGCGCGGGGGAGTCTCGCGCCGCCGCCACGCCGCCCGGGCCGCCCACGTTGCTGGCGCACTTCTCCAGGTCGGCGAGCTTGGCCATTTTTTCAAAGGACACGTTGCCGACGGCTTTAGCCGACTCCACGTCCGCCTTCATCTCCTCCAGATCGCGCTTGAGCTTCGCCCGCCGGTTCTGAAACCAGGTGATGACCTGCGCGTTGGTCAGGCCAAGCTGCTGGGCGATCTGGTCCCGGTCAGCGGGGGACAAATACTTCTGATAGAGGAAGCGCTTCTCCAGCTCATAAATCTGATGGTTCGTGAAGGCGGTTCGGGATTTCCTCCGTTTCTTAGGAGTATTCCTCTGTCCGAACAGGGTCATCCCGTCTCTGCCTGCAGCAAACACACAGCAGCACCTTCAGCACAGTTTCAGCAGCTCACACACTCTCTCTGAGCAGTCTGCACACCAGCAGCAATCACAACAAACAAACAACAACAAGTAGCGACAATAATTGTTGTAACTAAACTGTAAAGTACGATTAAAATGAAAATAAAATATTGGCATGCTTAGTTAAATGGAGATCTTTATAAATCGCAGTCATCAACAACAACAACAAAAACAATAAATAATAATAATAATAACAATAATAATAAGAAGAAGAAGGATAAGAAGAATAGAGCTCAGTAAAAATAAGTACAGGCTAATTTTGTTTCATGCTAGTAAGATGTCTATTTTTTATTTTACTTTGCATGAACTTTTTAACGTTTTAATTATTTTAAAGAATTTTGCATCGAGAACATTAAATTAAATTCCTCTCATCAGGATTTCGATTGGGATGGGAACAGTCAGCGAATGAATCCTTAAAATGTATTCGTCCTCAAAATACAATACATGATAAATAAGAAATAAAATGATATAAAAACCTGTAACCTGTACATTTCCACAGTAATGGAAATGTCCTAAATATGGATGCATGTTTCAATTTAGGAAGAAAGAAAGAAATGAATAAAAACGAAAGAAAATCATTTAAAGTGTGTGTGATGTACACACATCGTGCCCGTGTTGCTGCTCTGTTTTTTTCTGCTGGGTTTACCTTCGGCGGCCTGCAGCACGCTCACTTCCAGCCCTTTGAAGGTTTTGCTGGCGAGCTCCTCCAGGGCGCACAGAGGGGAGGTGTGTGTGAGCAGCGCGCGGGAGGCGAGCGGGTGTCCGGCCGGGCTGGCCTTCTCTGCGGCGGGCAGGAGCGAGTAGGAGCGCTTGACCGAGGGCTTGTTGAGGATGTCCTCGATGCTGAAGGGCGTCAGAGGCTTGTTGGAATTGGCTGGAGGAGGGAGATGGTCCAGGGCGCTGCGCCTCCTGTCCTCCACCGAGGCGCCTTTTGCATCTTCTTTGGAGCTCATTTTCTACTTCACTGTCACCAATAGTTCAGTATCTCAGAACAGGCGAAATGTGCAGAAGCGGATGCACCCCACTTCTCCCCCTCTAAGTGTGTGTGTGTGTAGTGTGTGTAGTGTGTGTGGAGGGAAGCGAGTGAGACGGTGCGCTCGGTGGATGTGTGGAATTACATGCCCGCTGCCTCCACACCCGTTTTGCCGCAGGCTTGGAGAGCTCGGGGTCCCTTTAAAGAGCCACTTCTCGCGGCTACAGCTCCTGGATGGAGGTCCAGCTCAGCCGCAAACAATCCCACAGCCTCCGACGCCTCAGTGCAAACACTGAGCCTGGCAAGCAGCTGCGATTGACTATACTAACAAGTTATTGTTGATAGCGAGACAATCAATTATATCCAGTGGCACTTTCTCTCCCTCTTCCTCCCTCTCTCTCCTCCTCCTCTGTCTCTCTCTCTCTCTTGCTCTTTGACTATGTTGCAGTCCAATGCAAGCTTTAGCGAGGAAGGAGCCCCGTTAATTAGAGGGCATGGCCGGGAGGAGGAGCCCAACCGGATTAGAATACTTAATGCTCCCACTATTCCCTCCAAATTAATGATTTGTCGATAGGAATTTTCGTTTTGGATGAGCATATTTAGCACCAGAGTATTTTGTAATGTTTAAACAGCAACGATTAAACATGTGATAAATAAAAGGAAAGAAATAAACACACATTTCATAATGAAACCAGTGCACATAATAATAATAATAATAATAATAATTATTATTATTATTATTTTGTCGTGCTCATTATTATTATTATTATTAATAATAACAATACAACAGTTATATTATTATTATTATTATATTGTTGCTGTTGCTTGTTATTAGAAATACTCCTGTTATTATTTCATTTTACAATAATTTATTAGTAGTCATACAATTTGTTTTACAAAATCAAATAGTACCATTGATGATGATGATGATGATGATGATTATTTATTATTATTATTATACAAGTATTTCTTAAAAGACAAACATATTCTTCTGAGATAATGTCTTTAGTTTCATAGAGGTATTTATGAAGAACCAGGCAGTATATCACGGTTGCTAATACTTGTAGACAGATGGAGGGAGAGAGAAAGACAGGAGAGCGGCAGAAAGAGAGAGAGAGAGAGAGAGAGACAGACAGAGAGAGAGAGAGAGAGAGAGAGAGAGAGAGAGAGAGAGACAGAGAGAGAGAGAGAGAGAGAGAGAGAGAGAGAGATGGTGCCTTTCAGCTGCACCACATCTCCAGTGCTATAACTCAGGCGCAAAGGGCCAGCACACATCAGCAGTGAGATATTTCATCTCTAAAAATCGCCTGCTGCTCCCGCTCCCATATTTTTGGCGCTGTGGGGATTTTTTTCTTCGACTCGCCCAGCGTGTGAGGAGCGGGCAACGCTGTACTTTCTCATATGCACGAAAATGTCCCCCGAAAGAGAGGAAGCTGCTCTCTGCTCGGTGAGACGGGCCGCGCTGCTGAGGATCAGAGGTGCGCTTCGCCTCTGCGTGTCATCTCAGTGGAAGAGTGGCCTCGGAGAGACCGGCCGGATGGAGGGAAGAGAACAGACCTGCACGGGGCTGTCCCAGAAAAATAGAACAGCAACAGTACTGACCAAGTCTAAACTTTCTGAACACAGCTGGTTTGTTTATTAATTTGTTATTCTAAGCCTCTTACAGCTGAAAGTGCCTCTGTTGGTTTATTTACTCTTACTTATTCGTTCATCCATTTATCCATCTACCTATTCATTTATTGCAAATCTCTACATATAAGATCTCTAGATATGAAACGTTCAAAGAATGTTCAAAGAAATAGGGTAGCAAATTAAGCATGAAAATAGAAAAGTAAAGCAAACCATTTAATGATTTTAATAACTCTTTAAATAAAAAAGACCAGTTGATTGAGTTATTTTATTAATTCTCAAAAGGAACAAACAGAAAGGCCAGATCAAACTCACTCTCACAAAAGCTTCTACAGGTTAAGACCAACCTGTGCAGCAGAAACAAGATTGCACCCCCCCAAAAATAAACAAACAACAACAACAACAACAAACAAACAAACAAACAACGAAACAAAACATAAAAAATAAAACTTAACAAAAAACAAACTAACAAAACAAAAAAGAACATGTGTCTGTTTTGCTCCACACTGGACTCATCTCAATAATTAAATAAAAATATACTGCACTAAATGAGTTATCAGACATGTTGAACATGTTTTGGGATCATAAAAACTCTCCAGATTGCCCGAATTTCGGATGAACAGGCAGATCCTCTGAACAATACAGACAAAAACACAACACAATTTTGATTGGACTCACACTGGGGTCTCAGTTCAAGGGGGTCTAGAAATGAAGGTAGCTGTAAATAGTCCACGCATACGATGCAGTGAAATTAGTCACTGGTTATAGCCTTGTGGAAGTCTGTCTGGACAGTTTTATTATTGAATTTATTCGCTGCTTCCGAGCGTGAGGGATCCGATTTCACAGGCAATGTCGGATCTTTTCACCAAGTTTGCCTTTTGCTCGCATTGGCTTTCTAAACCTACTAAATCATCCATGCTCACATCTGCTGTGATGGATGTGGTCTAATACCTCCATCGGATACTCTAAATCGAGAAGCACCAGGGTTTTCACGTACGTCTTCATTTAATCTTTATGCAGCGCTGAGGGTGTGCTGAGGGCAATTCTCTCTCAGCTAACTCTCTATTAACGCTCACTCTGAAAGAAGAGCACTTCACTCTCTCTGCCTGATTCTCCCTACATCCACCACTCCTCCCATCCTCTTCTTTCAGACACGCATCCTCCAAATGATAAGGACATGATACTGGGAATGTTAGGACTGCAGTATTAACCATTATTATTTTTTAGCATTATTGTTATTACTGTTATTATTATTATTATTGTTGTTGCTGTTGTTATTATTGTTGTTATTGTTATTATTATTATATTAGTAGTAGTAGTAGTAGTAGTAGTAGCAGTAGTAGTAGTAGGTGTAGTAGTAGTAGAAGTAGTAGTAGGTGTAGTAGTAGTAGGTGTAGTAGTAGTAGAAGTAGTAGTAGGTGTAGTAGTAGTAGTAGTAGTAGTAGTAGGTGTAGTAGTAGGTGTAGTAGTAGGTGTAGTAGTAGTAGGTGTAGTAGTAGTAGTAGAAGTAGTAGTAGGTGTAGTAGTAGTAGGTGTAGTAGTAGTAGTAGTAGTAGTAGGTGTAGTAGTAGAAGTAGTAGTAGGTGTAGTAGTAGTAGGTGTAGTAGTAGTAGGTGTAGTAGTAGTAGTAGGTGTAGTAGTAGAAGAAGTAGTAGGTGTAGTAGTAGGTGTAGTAGTAGTAGGTGTAGTAGTAGTAGGTGTAGTAGTAGTAGTAGTAGTAGGTGTAGTAGTAGAAGTAGTAGTAGGTGTAGTAGTAGTAGTAGTAGGTGTAGTAGTAGTAGGTGTAGTAGTAGTAGTAGTAGTAGTAGTAGGTGTAGTAGTAGAAGTAGTAGTAGTAGTAGTAGTAGTAGTAGTAGGTGTAGTAGTAGTAGAAGTAGTAGGTGTAGTAGTAGGTGTAGTAGTAGTAGTAGTAGTAGTAGGTGTAGTAGTAGAAGTAGTAGTAGTAGTAGTAGTTGTAGTAGTAGGTGTAGTAGTAGTAGGTGTAGTAGTAGGTGTAGTAGTAGTAGTAGTAGTAGATGTAGTAGTAGTAGTAGGTGTAGTAGTAGTAGAAGTAGTAGGTGTAGTAGTAGGTGTAGTAGTAGTAGTAGTAGTAGGTGTAGTAGTAGTAGGTGTAGTAGTAGTAGTAGGTGTAGTAGTAGTAGTAGTAGGTGTAGCAGTAGTATTGTGAGTGAGAAATTCATTTAAAGCCAGCTGTTCCCCATAAAAACAGATGTTCCTCCTTATTGTTCCTTAACTAGAATGGATAACTTGGTGCATTTACATGTACAACAATTATTCCTTGTATTACATTTTACTCATAACAATAAATAAATAAACTAAAACCTATTTATTTGTCGACATGTTTTTAAGCCATGACGTTGGTATTAACATGATCTGAACACGGTTTTGTTTTTATCCTTTTATGTTTATACCATTATGTTATAGAAAGGCAATTCACAAACATAATAACGGTCACCAGACAAACACATGAAACTGCTACGATGACTAACTTACTCACTAAGTAACTAAACAAGCCATTTAATCCACCTCTGATTCCATCATGCATATATTTCATTTTTTTTTGTGTGCCAGTTCCAGTTGTTCTAATACCAGCATGCATTAGCAGACGAAAGGCTGGCAATGTTCCCTGATGTCTCACTTTATCACAATGTAGAACTTCAAGAAATGTACATGAATCCTCAGACAAATGACAAGTTAAACAAATCAATGCCAAATCTGTGTTAACAAATCTATGAAGACGTCAACAGAGGGGAAAATATCTCTTTATCAAAATACAGCTCTAAATAATCACAGTACATTTACTATTTTCATGATCACATCTTCACTAGGCAGTCTACAGGATGGAATCAAAATCTACATCAACTGGTTAGTAACTCAGTTTTAAGCATTATTAAATTAGCTTTCATCGCTAGTTAAAGCATAGTTGTTGCATAGAAGATGAAAAAAAGTCTGTATTTTTGATGAGCTCAACAAATATGTTGAATGAAAATAACTCATTTCCAACCATAACAGTTGGCCTTGGCAGAACCGCTGAGGAGCTCCTGTCTGAAACCAGATCTATCTGTTATGAGGTGTTTCTGAAACTTTTAATTTGAATCACAGTTCACACAGAACTCAAAACCGCTCAGATTACATGACCCAAGAGACACAGTCTCAGACACTTGGATGGATGCCCACAGCTAAATGAACTCCTGTATTGACTAGTCTCCTGTTGATGATGTCCTAATCCCACACCCAGATGTTTGTAATTATGGAGCTGATACTGTCCTGAATAACTTAACATATGAGGGAGCTCCAGTTATCCCCAAGAAGTGGTCATTTCACCAATGAAAAGCACTGTTTACTGAGATACTGCTTTCACAAATCAAATGTTCAAATTCGAGTAGCTCTTGAAGAGGCTTGTCTTGACAACGTCAGAGTTTCTAATGACCACGGCTATTTTTTCCATCATGTGGTTGGTGTGCATGTGGTACAGCAGGGGCGGTCTCTCCAAGTGGTGCTTAAAATCAGCCTCATTGCAACCTAACACTAAAACATTGAACCTATATTGTGTTCTTTAATATTATCTCAATCTAATGTGACTCCTTTAGAACAGCATTTGAAAATAAAAAGGGTTCACTGAAGCAACGGCAAAGAAGAATTCCATGAATGGACCTTAAAAGAACCTTTTTTTTCCCTAATTAATTTTGTGAAAATGAAGCGTCGTCCTTAAATTTCAAGAAGCTCCACTTAAAACTACCTTATGGGTTTTTTTACATTTATTTTTATTTACAACACATGCTAGGAGCCATTTAATTATCTTTATATTTAAGGGAGTACATATGGTTTCAACTCTAGTCCAAAAAATGTAAATTCATTTTTATTCACTTAACTAAAGGCATAATAAACTATGAAGCATGAATTCTGCAAACCCAGCCCCATATCTATTATTAACAACAGTAGCTTGGATACAGGCCCATCTGAGGTGGATTAACATTTGGCAAGCACAGCATTGGCACCAACTGTCCTGTCATCCCCATGTAAATTACCTCAAACAAAAAAAGAAATACAAGGTCAATCTGATGTGATTAAGGTGTTTCTCTGAAAAGACAGCCTCCTTTAATTTCTGTCCGCAACTGCACTGCATTCCAACCTAACCTGATTTAGAAATCTGCACCATAATTTGTAACTGCTTCACAGAAAACTAGTTATAATTATTTTACAAACATAAATTTATAAATTACAGCATAAATTATAAAGCACAGCAAGCATAAACACCAACAATTAGATAACACATTATGATTTCACCATATTATCTACATTTTTAAGAAACAGGGTGGCAGAAAATAAAATTTACACTATTTGTCACTTCCCCAAGATCTAGTTAATCAGCCAAGACGTGTTGGGTGTCCATTTTGCTTCTTTAGTTTAATACCAAAAGGGTCATTTGGCCAAACTGATTTAGTCAAAATGTATCAATAAAACTCTCACACAGTATCCAGCTTTTCAATATGGTGGCACAGACCCATGAATGTAGTTTAGGACACAGTATCACTTTATTAAAAGTAATTTCTTAAATTGAATAAAACTTCTCCACTTTGGCAGCTAGTGTGAGCTAGTGTTCAAAGTAGATCCAAAGAGGGACATAGATCAGATTCTTCCAGGTTTTTGATTGTTCTTATCATGAATAATGCTTCTAGAAATGCCCTACTACACCTGAACTGGTTTGTGAATACAGGCGCTCTTGTTAGATTAGATTAGATTAGATTAGATCTTGTTAGATTAAATTCGATTTTTTGAAAAATTATTCCTTTAAAGAACTGCTATATGTTTGTACAGAGAGGCTCTTCTAAAGCCCACACTAATAACACAAAACACATGTTTATTGTCAGCTCTTCAAGGGGCCTTGTGCTGTTCCCTGGCTTTAGAGTTTGATGCAGAACCTATGTTCTGCTCCATCCACCATAGACCCAAGACTTTCCCATGCCCTCCGGGACAGCATTGTCTAATGTATCAGCAGATGAAACTCTGAATTGAGTGGCTTGGTGGGTTGCAGTGGCTGCAGTGTAAAAAGCTCTGGGTGGTTAATCTGCAGGGCGAATGCTCAGCACACAAGCCTGCACATCAATTAGATGAGTAATGGATGTGGAGCTGGCACAGGACCTGAATGAAACCAGAGCTGACAACTTGCTGAAAACCAAGCATGGAAGCGAGGCCTCTCTGAGCTGCGGTTGGCTGAGAGGGGGGCAGATGAGGCAGAATGCTACTCCGCCTCCAGACGCATGCTCTCATTACATGCAGTGGAACAGTCTGGGCGGAGAGGAGCTTGAGTGAGGCGTGGGCCACACTGGGCCCAGTGACATTTCTCTAATTGCAGTGCTGGGATTTAGCTGTGGTTAAAAGAAGATTAAAAAACGAGAACTGAGATTGAGAGATACACAATGAGCAGCGGGCATCCTGATTAAGCCTTGTCTGCTAAAATTACACATGCATGAACCACCATTAAAATAAAAAGTCAGTGGAGTTTATAATGTACTTTTCTTTGCACTTCTGGTTATAAATGAACTGCATTTCATTGACTCGGTACTCTGCTCAATGAAAATGAAGATGACCCAAATTAAAGGAAAAAAATATCCCATTTATCTACTCTATGTAGGTATAAACAGAAGCGTCTTAAAAACACTATACACTTTTTATGAATTATTATTCACTTGCTCATTGACAAAAACACAGAAATTTGGTCCAAACTGCTGATTCTAAACTTTGAACTGAAAGTCTTTTAAAGTTGAATTTGAAAGCAGAGGTAGCAGTTAAGTTAAGCAGTTAAGTTAAATCTGCATATATAAATATATATACTATATTTAATAATAATTAATGAAATTAATGAAAATGAGTTATTAAAATTAATGAAACACTATAAAACTGGTTCTTTACAGCACCAATATGGTTGGTCTTGGTGCTATTATTATGAGTCAAAGATGCTTCTATTCGGCATTTGGTGTGTGATCTTAACAAAATTAGTCTGAAACATGAACACCCCTACATTGTTATGGTCAACAAGCAGAAAAACCAAAGGACATCTATCAGAAGAGTGTAAGCTGTAGGAGAGCGGGGACACAGATAACAAGTAGCTCATAGACAGACACAGCACACTTATCGCCTCTCACTCTCTGACAGTACCGTTTCGAATGTCACTGCCTGGAGAAGTCCTAAGGCAAAAGTGAGAAATAGGTTTGTGTCAGAGGAAAGATATTGAAAGGACAAAGTGTGTCAGGTATGCACCTGAGGTTAGCTGCCATGGCCCAGGTCCAGCCTCTGCTACCGAAAAGCACTGAGAGCCCTGAGCACTGAGGCAGACAAGAAAGAGCAATGACCTATCTCTCTGCCCTGATTGCCTTATTAAAGACAACTACAGTTGCTGGTGACCTATGATGTTAATATGCTGAAAATTATTCAGTTTTTACAATTATTGATACACATGCTGCTCTAAAACAACAATATTTACACATATTGACAGTTAGAGTTAGGTGAAATGATCCTCCATATGTTATAATTGCGAACAGCCAAGCCTAGCTTAGGGTTTGTTTCAAGAAGCATGTTCAACCTAAACGGGATGCTTGACTTCAACTTTATAAGTGGGGCAAGTGCTACCCGTGAGCAAGGTACCGTCCCTGTCACTGCTCCCCAGGCACTTTCAATAGCTGCCTCTGCTGCAGGTGTGTGTGTGTGTGGGTAAAACGCAGAGGTGTAATTTCGTTGTGGTTCACTGTGTGCTGTGCTGTGCACTCACAATGAGAAGAATAGTCACTTTCATAAAGCCTGATAAACCAAACATGCAAATAAAATTTTGATGTTTATGACTGATGGCCAGTTGTGCAAAACATTCATTAATTTATTCATTGTTTGAGTTGCTTACTTGAACCAGGGACATGGAAAGGATTCAAGCCTATACCAACGTACGAAGGATGAAGAGAAACACCTTAGACAGGCTGCCAGTCCATCACAGGGCAAACACCCAGACAAACAGAGCCACACCTAGGGGCAATTTAGCAACTCCAACTCTCCTCCAACTCCTGACACTTTTCTCTGGACTTTGGGAGAGAACCCAGAGCTCCTAGTGGAAAACAACAAAGATAGAACCTTTTCAACTGAGAACCAAATGCAGAACCTTGGTGAAGCAACAGTGCTAACTATTAGCCTACATATAGGGATGTTAAGTAGGATGCAGTTGATGCAATTGTTTGAACACCAAAGTTTGCAAAAGCCTGTCCCAAACTGATCAGAACATCTATTTATGGTCCTAAATCACAGCCCTGGAGAAGATAAGGTGGGTGAACATATTGCCATGACAATGTAGCATTTTATTAACTGACAATTCGGAGACTTCATTAGACTTAACTTAGTTAACTAGCAACGCAAAAAATGGGCCACTGGTCTTTGACTAGTCAGCATAGAGCTTTAGTTACAGATTAGTTCTTGAATTTTTTTTTTTTTAATAAACAGGAAACATTTCCATAAATATTCCTATAAACATTTGTTGCCAAGCCATTTTGGTCAGTATAGCTCTGATTCTCTTTGTCCATAATAAATAATGTAATGAGTTTGTGTAGAAACCATTTCAAATGAAAAATCCACAATTAAAAACTATATATATTTTTAGAAAACTCTTAAGCTATTTTTTAAAACTTTGCATCTAAACTGTTAAGTAATCGGGTGGAGCTTAGGCAATACACTTTACATGCAAATGCCAAATCCGTCTGTGATTGATATAATTACACCTCTGTATGATCAAGATGCTCAAACATATAATTTTGAAGATGATACTGAATTTTGACAACTGAAAACTGTATCATCATTACACTGGTGAAGTATACGCTTTGAGCTAATTCACATATAATGAATGTCTTATCTTTTTTAATCAAACTGGAAAACTTCATGGTCCCTGTTAGGAATTAAAATCTGAGAAATTATGGTGATAGCAGTCACATTTGGCTGCATCTGGCTATCAGAGCTAATTTGGGTGTACAGATAACACTCCTACAAGCAAATCCAGTGAGTGTGACTGCTGCTGTGTTAACGAATGCCTGCTGACAATAAGGACAGAAATATTCCTCCCCGACTGTGCTGCTTTTCTTACCAAACGAACATGTCATGCTTCACCTGCTTTACCGAGAGCATTCCCAAAAATAAACTAATGCATAAATAACAAAACTACAACTGAAAGTTTGATACAGCAGCACTGGCAGGGCCTCCTCTGCTCATTATAACCTCATCTGTGGCACCCAGCTGTCAACCCTATAGCTTTCATTTAATACTTTTCCCTTATATAACAACTAATAAACAGCCTCCTCCAAAAGTACTGGAACAGCAAGGCCAATGAATTTGTTCTTGCTATACACTGAACACATTTGGGTTTGAGATCTAAAGGGAATATGAGATTAGAGGTCAGATTTTCAGCCCTTATTTGCAATTTAGATATGTTAAATGACATAGAACACCTAGTTAGAGAAAAAGGATTGGAACAAAAGATTTCAAACAAATTACACTTCATTTTTGGCCACATATTCCTTACTTGCTATACATGAAAGAAGCCTGCAATGCAGTGAATTCACCAAATGAATGGCTTATCTTTTTGGATATGATTTTCCTTGCTTTTACCACAGCACCTCTTAGCTGTTGTTTGTTCTGGGGGGGTTTTCTTCAGTCTTCTGCACATTCAGTTGGTTTAAGATCTGGTGATTGGCATGGCCAGTCCAAAACTTTACACCCCCCCAATGAAGATAGTTGCTAACTTATCAGTGTGTTTTGAAGCATAGTTTTGCTGCATGATAGTTTTTCATTGTTAGTTTGAATGTGTTTCTCTGTAAACTGGCAGGCAAAAACTGTTTCTGTAAGCTTCCGAATTCAATTTGCTACCAATAAAGTTTCCCAGGCCTCTTCCAGAATGAGACATGCAAGCCCAAATCATGGAACGACATCTACTGTGCTTCACAGCTGAGATAGCATGTTTTGGATCATTTGCATATCCCAGCATTCTGCAATTTCCATTGTATCACATCTTGCTATCTTGCAGCAAGACTATGATTCAAAACACACGGCCAAGTTAACAACAACCTTTATGGTAGAGATTAACCACAGTCTCATCCATCCATAAAAACTGGCTCCATAAACTGTGCTCTTTTTGTTTGTTCTTTCAAATCTTGCTGTTGATGAGTGCTTTGGTTTCTATATTTCTGCTCTCTAAGTGCTCTCCAAATCCAAAGCATCAAGCGAGAGTAGATATCAAGAGCTATTTATAATTTAAAGAGTAAATCTAACAAGACACACCTGTGTAACAACAAACACCTGTCAGACTCTCATGTTTCAGTACTTTTCTGATAGATATAAAAAGGTGCTATGTTCTATGTAATTTAGCATATCTAAATGTAACATTTCCTATTCATCTTTTGAGCTCAAATCGAAAAAGGACTGTATGAAATGGCTAAATTATAGTGTTAGGAGCACAAAAACAGTGACCTGAAAACAATATCTCACATGTTCCAAGGATGTATATATATATATATATATATATATATATATATATATATATATATATATATATATATATATCCTTGGTTATCAATCATAGGTGAGGAGGTGTGTAAAGAAAGACAGATATACAGCATGAAAGTTAGAAAGAGGGAGAGGGACAAAGGAATAGAGGGGCGAGAGAGGAAAGCAAGGGGATCATCGCTCACCTGTTATAATTAGCCCTGGCCTTTTCACAGGATTAATTAACGCAAGATTTTTCACTTGCCTGATTAGACCACATGGGACAGCTAGTAGCAGTGGAATACCTATGACTGAGGAAAGAGCAAAAGGAAAGGACACAACAGAGATATGTCTAATAACAGCTCAGTCTTTGTTTCATGGATATCATCTCTACTTTCCCATCCCGCTTTCATGGTCGCATCATGAATGACTCTGTGCTTCAGGACTTACCTGTAACTGGCTCAGATGGGATTGCTCTATCTACCTATGATTTATGGAGTGACCTCTTTGTGTCAATGACTGTTTGCCTCATCTCTCTCTCTCTCTCTCTCTCTCTCTCTCTCTCTCTCTCTCTCTCCCCTTGCTCTCGCCCTCTGACAGCTGTGATTGGCCCTGTTCTACCAATAGTCAGCTCCCAGCAGTGTGGGCACGTGAAAAAGAGTGTAACATACAAGAGTGCCAAGGCACTAACAGAGGGAAAACAGAGAAGCATAAGGGAAAAAAAACAGAGAATAAGGGTTAAGATGGCTGATGAATGTCTTTACCAGGGTGGCTAAAAGAGGAAAAGAGGACTGATGGACCTTGGGTAAGGCGAAGCGTAGAGTTGGTGTTATGATTGATGGTGAGGAGCCGGGTGTGTCTGGATCAATGCTGAAAGCTCTGTAGCGTGGAACAGGTGAGAGGATGATGAGGAATGGGGGTTGGGCTCTGGTCTGCACTCTTGAAAATAAAACATGGCACACACGGTTTCTTTGGAGCAACACCGCAGGAGAACTACTTCCTGGAGAAACTACTTCGGTGATTGTCATACACATACAACACAGATTTTTAAATCTTAAATTCGATAATAACTAGGCCAATCAATTACTTCATGGTGCCAAACTTACATACACACTCAGCCAAGGCATTTGTAGATATTAAATCTTGGCATTTTTTTATGTTGGAAGCCAGCATTTATCAGTTGCACAAGTTAGGAGTGTGTTTATGGGGCCTACATTTGCAGTCCTTCAGACATAAAATGGACCAAACAGCTGGCATGACATAACATTACATAAGCTTCAGCATGATGAGGAATATATTTATAAATATATTATTATATTGTATATCATAAAGCACACATAAATATATTGTCTAATGTGCAATTTTAAACAACAGTTTAGCATATTTTTTTTTGTGTGCTGCAGCGTGATAAAATGTGTGTTTATTTAATTGTGCTTTTTTTACTGCATATAAAAGTGTCATTCAAAATGTTTATTTTTTGTTTTCTTGTAAACTATAGAGAAGAATATTTAAGATGGTTTTTCTCAAACAAATTTAAATAAGAAAAGATTTAAAGATTTAAGATTTCACAGAACCTGTGACTGTAAAATGTTTTCAACCTCTCAATAGTTTCTATGAAAGAATACTTTTGTGGGTAGAACATAGATCAACAGAGCTTTTAGTCCTTTATTTAAGCGCCATCATCTGGAAGGTTCCTTGGCAACCAAAAGTGGTTCTTCTATGCATTTACTTTTTGGCACATTTATATTACAACATGTGGTCTAATCATTAGCATACAATTTTTAACTAAGATTATTGTTCTTAAAATAATTCTTATAAATCTCCCGCATTAATTGGAGATTTTTCGTCAGGCTGTAGCCACTCTTGAGCCACAATTTAGTGGCCCTTTCCTCATCTTCTACACTTCACAGCCACACTACGAATAACTCCCCTAGCTTGGGTGCTGGGGTTAACTTGATATATTCATTAGCAGTGAGTGATGCCCCTAGATGGGTCCAGCAGCTATGTGGCTCTTTGTGCTTGCAGAAGGGAGTGAAAAGAGTCTGACTGAGCGACTAAAGTAATCTCTTACTGACAGACACTCGTCCAGCCATTCGCCCTCGCTCTCATTTGCTTCAAGACATCAGAGTGGAGAGGTGCTGAATAATGCGGTTATCCATGGGCCTCTTCCAGAGTTGCTGTCATAACATACACACACACACACACACACACACACACACACACACACACAAGCCACACACACACACACACACACACACATTCAACTTTCAGTTAACTAACCAGCCAGGGAGAAATCAGAAGACTCTGAAAGGTGTGAAATGAAGCAACACAGAGGGAAAAGCTGGAACGAAGCTGTGGAAAGTCAATGCAGAAGAGGAGGACAATAGGGTAAATGAGAAAGAGGATTGGAAGACGTATGACTCAGTAGCTGGCCACACACAGCAGATGTTGCTGCCTATTGAGCTGTGATAATTTAACGAGTTTATTGAATAGTAATTAGGAGGAGCTCACTTACCATCATAGAGAGAGGTCCTACGCTGCAAGCTAAACTCGTCTGCTTTCTTCGTTCTCTGATTCTCCATTCTCCTTCCATTTCTGCCCACCTTTTCTCTAGTCTTTCACTATCTATGCCATGCCAGCACCTGAAAAAATAAATGAAAGATCAATCATTTTTATCTCAATACACCTAAAAGTACCAAATTGTTCTTCAAAAACAAATTTCTTTCAAAATGCATAATACAGTAATAAGTTAAGCTTTTGGTGAGATAATATTCTGTCTGGTAAAATAATCAATTCAAAATGTTGCTCAAAATATTTTGGTGGCCCTGTAATAACAAAGGTTATTATTTCCTAATGTTGTGGAGTCTTTTTTAATGCACAGGTTGTCAGAGTGAGGGGGTGTTGAGGAAAATCAATGTTTAATCAGCAGCGAGTTGTTTGCCTGTTCGGCACAGGGCGCAGAAAAAAAAAATCAAGACGGATTTAGTGCTATAATTAGTCTACAGTCTACAGTCAGTCAACATCTACAACTCTCAACTCTTCACTATGCCAAATGCTTCTGGATCATAGCCCAGCCTAAGAGCCTTCCATGATGCTAGTGTCTTCTGAAGGTTTCTCTCTGAAGCATCACAGCACTTTGATGGCGAGAACCAAAATGAGCAGCACGCAGGCATGTGCAAGAGAAGAGAAGGGGGCTAGGCCAGTTCATGAACGCTGCCAAGCATTCTCTTCTCATCAGTGAGAGAATGACTGCCTGTGGGTGTTTTCTGCTTCGGCACCTGGTCTCTCTAGTCAGGCTAATATGGACACTGCCAGCTTCATGCACTGAAATACACACAAACATATGCTGCCTTTGTGATGGAGATGAGCAGCGGGCCTTTCCTTTCACTGCCCGGCCACAGGGGACCCCAGCAGAGGAGCGGAGGTCAAGTGGAAGCCATTGTGATTGGCAGGCTCCAAGGGGAGGTCTTGAGGATGTGCGAATTAGGCTCATCAGTGTGAGGTCGCGTGTGTCTAAAGAGAGAGTGTTTGACCCCTCGTGTGTCTCCTACCCCTGACAGCTTAATCAAGACGGAGGCATATGAATAAAAACCTCAACAGTCATGAATTTTAACACCCCCAAGGGCCAAAGAAGCATTCTCTTAGGTTAACAAAACTAAACCCAATGAACTGTTTGTGTCATTTGTCAAACACCCATGTCATTTTTAGCTATATCCACTGGCTATTAGCTCCAGCATAGAAAATAGGATAACTATTGAACAATTTGCAAATCTGGGGCTTTGATGTAAAAAAAAAAAACTGATTAAACACATGACAGTTGCTAGGATAGAATATGGTTAGAGATTTTAGATTCACTAGATTTGAATGTTTTTGAAGAAGAAATGATTTGAGGAAAAAAACAGAATTGTTATTTTTCTGTCCATAAATGTGGTTATAATTTAAAGGTGATAATTGTCTGTAAAGCTGCAGTTTTCTCAGACTAATACATGCATGTTTTCAGATGCTAAGTCTAGTGATCCTTCCTGACATGTAAATCAATATAATATTCTAAATATCAAGAATAATTAAAAAAAGCTTTTTGCAATATGTTAATATTCTACTTCTTTGTTTGTGTCATCTTAATGTAAATACAATGACCAATTGTTGCTTTTTGGCATTGAACTGAAGCTGGCTGCATATTTTTGGTTCCAACTTTTTGGGTGAAACTTTATGTTCCAGATTTACAGAAATAATATAATGGGAACAAACTAGAAACACTAGGGAATAAATGTGAATAATGATTTACCAGCTGAAGGACTATTATTTATGTTGTTAAACAAAGATTTTATATTTCTGTATACTCATTAAGCCAAAATTCAATCAGATATGTCTGTTTCCTTATCTGACTTCACATTATCTTTTTGTTGTAAAGAAACCTTATAAAGACATAGAAACATACTAGAAAAATAATTACATGAAAAAGTACTGATAATGAGGTATTTTTTATATTTACTATTTCAGAAACAATTATTTTAAACCTAAAATATTATAGACTAGACCTATTGGATTACTTCTACTTCATACTTCTTTTAAGACTGCAAAAACAAAGCAAGCTCTCCCATCGTGAGAAAGTAGAAAATAAAGAAAGAAAATCGTTACATAAGAGCCACAACTTCTGAGGAGGCCATTATAGCCAGAGCATTGATTTTAAATAAAACATTGAATGTCTGCTGCTACTTGGAGCATTATTTCAAAATGCCACATTTCTGGCCTGTCAAGCCACTGCTGGCTTAGAGCTGTTTAGCCTGCACCACACTGCAAAGCCCAAATCACTGCTTTAATATCGCATCACTCTCCCATTGATTTCATGTTAGTTGGCCAGTTTGCCTCTTCTTCTTGAATCAATTTGAAAATAAAAGAAAACCTGAGGCAAAATGAACCATAAGAGGTTGCAACCTTTGATCCTAGTATAATTGAAAGAAAAGGTCATTGCTTACCAGCCCAAACAGACATTTGCTTTTCCATTAAATGCTATTATTATTGCTTATTGCCAGATATCATTGCTGTCTGCAATATTGTTGAGTGGTCACAAACAGATAGTCACTGTCTCAGCAATGTATCTTCAAGATATGTGCAGGCAAATCATGCATATTCATGTATTAAAAGTTTTTAAATAGGAATTATGCATGCATCTTTTATTCAAAGTGGAAATAAGTTGATGAAACTACATTTCTCATAAATCCTATGCTCACAACTACGACCATTCTACTGCCCCCTTGTGTATGGTTAAAGAGTTATCTGTCTGGCATGCTGTATAATGACATGCTTACAATGTCATTTGCCTTCATGCTTTGAATGAGACCACACCTCACAATTACAGAACTGAATAGATTTGCTGCTGACATACTGGAGCCAGATTCCACAGTGCACCTTTTATTGAATCCATGCCTTGATGTATCAGAATTGTTTTAGCAGCATGAGGGGAATCCACACAATATTAGGCAGGTAGTTTTAATGTTATGGCTGATTTATGGTGTAGAACAGGGTTCAACATTAAGATTAAGCTGCTCAATTAGCTTAAATAATCACGTTTGCACCTGAGTGCTTGATAAATGGAATTCAGCTGAAAAGTGACACTGAGCTTATGCAGTTAAATGTCAGTTGATGGTTAAGTGTCTTTTAGCTGTGTGAGCCCTTTCCTTCTGCATCACTGGGGAAAAAAAAAGTGCCTTGGCCTCTTCCTTTCACACCTGAACTGCTTGTAATGAATCACTGGCCAACACAATATCCACTCCCTTGAAAGAGGGAGAGAGGCCCTTGAGCTTTAAAGCAGCATCCATCTGCACATAAGTCTCCTCCTGCCACCTCAACTGCAGCGAGTAAAACAAATGCAGCGGGTCATCACTGCCAGTCGTGCTTTAAGGGCTCAACGAGAAACAACTCTGCGTTCCCTTCCTCCCTCTACCCAGTGGGTATAGCGCACTCTCAACCCTCTCTGTTCTGCCCTCTCTTTAACTCTCTCTAAGCATGTGCTTCTCTTTCCTCTTATGCCCTCTCTCTCTCTCTCCTCCTCTCCTTGTCCTCTTCCTTCCTCTTCCTTCCTTTCCTCCTTCCTTCTCCTCCTCTCCTCCTCCTCCATTTCTCACCTCTCTCCTCACTCCACCATCCACTGCCGCAGTGGAGCCCACAAGAAATCAACCCATTCAGCCATGTATCAATAAACCTCACACCATACTAAATAATAATAATATTAGCCAGGCACACTCTCAATATAAATGTCTCCAGCACTCTGGATAGCTCTGAGATTTATTTCTGCTGCAAGCCAGCAGAAAATTGACTTGTTTCATGGAGGCAGGCTATTGAAACACTACCATTGGGAGAGTTAGAGAGAGCGGGAGAGTGAGAGAGAGAGAGAGAAAGAGAGAGAGAGAGAGAGAGAGAGAGAGAGAGAGAGAGAGAGAGAGAGAGAGAGAAGCGAGAGAATCCATACTAAGACCAGCCTCCACATATGATAAATGTAATCAGCAGTGTGGGAAATGGCTATGAGTAAAATGGTACAGCTGACATTTATATAAGAGGATATTGATGACATAAGCTGAGGAGGCAGGCATCCTCCCCTCTGCTCCTGTGGATTGATAAAGAAGCTCATTTAGCCAGTATATCATTCTTTCCCCAGAAGAGCAGAGGGAAACTGCTGGGCCCCAAGCGAGGCATGATGGCAGGGGTAGACAGGGATAGACAGCAGATAAATAGGCTCAGATCCCCAGTGACTAACCTCTGCAGGCAAAACTAGAAAATAACAAAAACAAAATCTCTTCTCCGCTAGTTCTTGGAGGCAACGGATTATGTGGGTGATATACAATGAGGGAGTCTGATACTCTCATTTTAATAGCTTTTAGATAGAATATTACAAAAAGTATGGTGTGAAGCAGAGAAAAATCAAGATCTGTAGGAAGCTATTTCTTTCGTTCCTCTAGCCCAGTCTGAAAAAGGAGCTGGAGTCCAGGAAAAGGGGGAAGATGGTGAGGTGAGCACGAATTTCTGCTTGTATCAGCATTCACTCAGGCGAGTAGAGAGAAGAGAGGGAATATAATTTAGTCTGGGCACAGCTCAAGGCCCATGTCAACCCTAAACATGCATCCTGGATGATCATTTGCGAGGCAGAATGCTCATCCCATCTAATTACGCACACCCAGTCTATGGAGAATCACAATAGTTGACGTCAGACATTTAAAAAGCTTAGACACAGTATTTTAGCAGACAAGGAACCCTAATGGGTAAAGCTTTAATTTACTTCGTATCATTCCTTTTGAGAGACTCTTTACTAGTACTAAGTATCTCTACATCACACAAGCTCCTCGGTAAGCTTGAAGTCGTGTTCAGTAGCAGGCCATGAAAAATTTTATAGGAGCTTCACAGTATGTGGTCTGGAACTACACCATGTCAAACTTGCCACCCGAAAAACTAACTCTACTCACTGAACTGCTCTGAGCTACTGATGTCTCCCATTCACTGGACACATCTGAACACACCTCTCACCTTCATTTCAACTCTAGTGTGAGTGTGATCATGTGTCCAGATTGGTGAGAAAGTTAAAATACATACACTTGGGAAATAGCAAATGTAGTGCATAATTATACATTTATTACAATTCTTTAAACATCAGTTAAAATATCTTTGCTTTTAACACTATAAAACCTTAAATTAATCTGGTACACAATGTTATCTTCACTTATGCTATTGCTATTAATAAGGTTGTAAGGTTTGGTAGGTAGAGTAAGGTTAGGTGTAAAAGCAAGGCTGTGGTCAGCCTAAGCTGTATTGGCTGTATTGTAAGTAGGGTCAGGCCAGGTCAGGTCAGGCTGTGGTCAGGTAGGTTGGGTAAGACAAGGTGAGGTATGGAAAGTAAGTGTGGCCAAGGTAAGGTGAGGTAAGATAAGGTAGGTAAGGAACGGGAAGGTAGGGAAGGTAAGAAGGCAAGGTAAGGTGAGGTAAGATAAGGTTAGGTAGGAACGGGAAGGTAGGGAAGGTAAGAAGGTAAGAAGGTAAGGTAAGGTGAGGTAAGGTGAGGTAAAGTAAGTTTAGGTAAGGTAAGGGAAAGGAAGGTAAGGTAAACTCAGGTAAGGTAAGGTAGGTAAAAAAAGAGAGGGTGAGGTAAGATATGTGGTGTTGCAGGTAAGGTAATGTAGAGGTGAAGAGAAGGTATATGTGGATTAGATTAGGTTAGGGATTAGGTTAAGTAGGTGCAGGTAAGTGGTAGGTAGGAAGGTAACTAAAGTTAGGTTGGGTTAGGTAGGGAAGGTAAGGTTAGGTTAGGTTAAGCAGAGAAGGTAAGGGTAGGCAGGGAAGGTAATGTAAAGTTAGGTAGAGAAGGTAAGATTAGATTAGGTTAAGTAGGGAAGGTAAAGGTAGGTAGGGAAGGTAAGGTAAGGTTAGGTTATAGGGAAGGAAGGGCAGGTATGGGATTGTAAGGTTGTGTTAGGTTGAGAGAAGGTAAGTGGGTGCAGGTAAAGTGGACAGGCATAGTTGCCAAGTAGGCTGCAAGGGTGCAGGTTAAGTAGGCTGCAAGTGTGGTGTATGTGGACTGCAAATAGGTTAGGGGTTATAGTTAAGTAGGAAGGTAAGGGCAGGCATGGATGGTATGTTAGGTTAGTTGTGTTAAGTAGGGCGCTGTAAGGGTATATATGGATGGTAAGGTAAGAGGTTAGGTTAAGTAGGGAAGGTAAGGGTAGATATGGATGGTAAGGTTAGGTTAGGTTAAGTAGGGAAGGTAAGGGTATGTTAAGTAGGGAAGGTAAGGCTATGTTAAGTAGGGAAGGTTAGGGTAGGTAGGGAAGGTAAGGTAAGGTTAGGTCAAGTAGGGAAGGTAAGGGTAGGTTAAGTAGGGAAGGTAAGGGTAGGTATGGATGGTAAGGTTAGGTTAGGTTAGGTTAAGTAGGGAAGGTAAGGGTAGGTATGGATGGTAAGGTTAGGTTAGGTTAGGTTAAGTAGGGTAGGTAAGGGTAGGTATGGATGGTAAGGTTAGGTTGGTGTTATGCTGGCGCAGGGAAGGTAAGGGTAGATATGGATGGTAAGGTTAGGTTAGTTAAGTAGGGAAGGTAAGGGTATATTAAGTAGGGAAGGTAAGGGTATGTTACGTAGGGAAGGTAAGGGTAGGTAGGGAAGGTAAGGTTAGGTTTATGAGGCTGTAAGTGTAGGTTAAGTGTAGGGAAGGCTGCAAGGGTAGGTAAGTGGATGGTAAGAAGTTAGGTTGGTGGGGTTATATGGAAGGTTAGGAAGGTAAGGTAAGGGTATGTTAAGTAGGGAAGGTAAGGTTAGGTTGGGTAGGAAGGTAAGGGTAGGTATGGATTGAAGGGAAGGTTAGGTTAAGTAGGGAAGGTAAGGGTAGTATGATGGAAAAGAAGAAGGGCGTGAAGGTAAGTGGGCGTTAAGTAGGAAGGCAAGGGCAAGTAGGGAAGGTAGGCAAGGTTTGGTTAAGTAGGAAGGTAAGGGTAAGTAGGGAAGGTAAGGTAAGGTTTGGTTAAGTAGGGAAGGTAAGGTTAGGTTAAGTAGGGAAGGTAAGGGTAGGTATGGATGGTAAGTTAGTTAGGTTAAGTATGGAAGGTAAGGGTGGTGTTGGTTAGGGAAGGTATGGCAAGTAGGGAAGCAAAGGTAAAGTGGGTTTGAAGTATAGGGAAGGTAAGAAGTTATAGGGAAGGTAAGGGGTAGGTATGGATGGTAAGGTAAGGTTAGGTTAAGTAGGGAAGGTAAGGGTAGGTATGGATGGTAAGGTAAGGTTAGGTTAAGTAGGGAAGGTAAGGGTAGGTATGGATTGTAAGGTAAGGGTAGGTATGGATGGTAAGGTAAGGGTAGGTTAAGTAGTTATGAAAACATTTCTATTATAAATCATTCAAACATTAAAATAGTTAACATTTATATTTGGCTTTTTGGAAATATTCCAAAAAAACATAAGGTTTTTAAAAATAAATCCTCAAAATGCAAATCTCAAACTTAACTGAATATTTGTAAATCTGTGTTATGGATGCCTTAGAGAATGACCATTGCAGGGGGTATGAAAGTGAACTCCACAATCCTACTTTTCAAGGAATGCCTATTACACAGTACTGTATTAGTGTTAAAAATCTCAGTCAGTCTTTATGATTGGTGTGGTATCAAATGTTACTTTAAGTAGCTCAGTGCCAGCCTTCTTCTGTACACACAGCCGCCAGAACGGAAGGCCTGCAGTGCACCTTTAAAATGACCTCAGGTTCTTTGAGAGTGGCCAATGCGTGGTCAGAGCATGGCTACAGAAGCTTGACCTTTTGCTGTTTTTATTGAAACTCAATCAGAGCCTCAGGCCTGACATCCGAACCCTTGAAGGGTGCAACTCAATCCTAGCACACCTCTAACAGGCGTGACTGCACCTCACTCATACCCACCGCTGATACGCACACACAGATAACTCAGATTTATTACAATCCCCTTTTTCCTCTGTTTGTCTATAGAATTTCCACGCTGCCAGTGGATGATGGTTTTACATTATGATAATCAATCAGAAAAAGTTGGCCTCAGTATTGTGCATTTCTTTCCAAAGGTAAGAATTCACACTCAAACTAAACCTTTAAAGTGCTGCCAATTTCTCAGTATTCTTCTCACACTGAGAATAGTCCTCATCATTTGAACTTGAATTTTGATGCCTTTGTTCATTGTACCTACACAATAGAATCATCAGCATCCACCCTCTATGCTCCACCCAAAAGACAACCTTTCTCTCCACAATGCCACATTAAACAAAATGACACATGAAAAAGCTAATACATCGAAACAGCAATCATTTTCTTGGGGCCCTGAGCTCACACTCAACCTTTGTGGGTCCCTTTGAACTATCACGTTTCTATAGGGAAGCTTAATGCGTGTATTGCAAAGCCTTTAGCTTGAAGTCAATAAAACAGCATTCATCATTACTGAATTACATTTGTCACACAAAATCATCCAAGTTGTGATCTGTACTCAAGCACTTTGAACAAGCCAGAGAGCAGTTGTGCTGTTCTAGTCATATTTCATCCAGTTTCTGTCATAAGCATTTTCTCTGCTCCAATCATTCTTTCATTTACTTCTCCATTGTCCTTCCATACGATGGGAATACATGGATCATAGTTCCTGTTTCGAGGTCAAAACCCCTCAATGAACTAATGAAAGAGATCATTCATCAAAAAATTTAAGGCTAAACCTAGCTGGGGTCTGGATCAGTGCTCTGAAAAATAGTGATACGTAGAAACCGACCAGTCTAAATCACTTGGATAAATGAGAAACATAAAGATAATATAAAAAGGTGACAGTCTTAACATGGATGTGTTTTTCCGTGTTGGATCAGCTGCCGGAGCAAGGCCACAGGCTTAGCCTGAATAGTAATGATGGTGCTAGGCTTTTGCTGCTCTGACCTCCCTGCTGGCTCTGGGGCTCAGATACACAACAAGGTCGACGGCCTACACCAGATCAAACACACAGATGGGCTGAGAAAGAAAAGTGAACTGCCACAGTCTAGACTGATTCGCTGAAACAGATATGTAGCTCTCTGTTTGCCTAAATGGCAATCACAACTTATGTGATTCGGTTCAACTGACCCCTATTAACCTCTGGACACAGTTTTAGACCACTGTGAGTCTGAAAGAATTTCACTAAACAGACCTTAATACTACATGGCTAAATGTCAAGATTATCACTCCAACTTAGATTACAAATCCATGTCCCTCAGGTTCAGGATAGGCAAACAAACCTGAAAGAACTTTCAAAGTAAACATGATTTTATTGCATAGTAACACTTGCCACCAGCCATAACACTAGCGTGGTGCAATTGTTAACTGATTTGTCACACAGGACAATCAAAGGTTTAGACCTTTTTTGAGAATGAATACGATTCTAAGCTTGTAATCAACTTTACATCTACATTAGAAAGAAGAAAAGGTGATTTAAAGGGCATTGTTATTTACACCCAGCCTTGTTTTTGTCATTTTTTTTATCTGTGCCGAGTGCAGTTTGGCGATATTGAGGATGAAAGATTTCACTTCCTGGATAGAGTATATTTTATGCAGTCTAATTAGATTTATCACTCATTAACTTCACCGCTTATCCAGAGTTGGTCACAGGTTGTGATGGAGCCAGTGCTCTTAGAAATACCGAAAAACAGGGCAGACCCAAAAACAAACACATTCGCCAGACAAACTGGAGCACCTGGAGGAAACCTAGGACCTTCTTGGTGTGAAGTGCCCACTGCCCAACCTTTTTAATTAATTCTTATTAAAATTCTTATTGAATAAATTTAATTTTAAAAAGAAATTCATCACCTTAAATGCAGAATTATTATATATTAATATTGTTGATATGATATAGTACACATATTTTTTGACACCTGAATTTGTGCACACTGTCCAATTAAATATGTTAATATATGAATATATACTCACAATATATATGTTAGTGTATCACTATGTAGCGTAGCATAATGATAGTCATAACTTGACTGATTTAGTCTGGGCTGATTTGACTGATTTTAAAAGTCATTTTAGTGTGTTTCAAATGTCTCTTTGTGTTTCTAATGTATTTCTTGTCACATGCACGTTGGCATGCACGACACTGTTATTTAAAATATGTTCTTCACCATGTCAAATGTTATCATATGACGGCTCTAGTGTTTAGCCTTTGAATCAATCAGCCTAATACTGTCACGTAACAATAGCTAAGGATATCCATGCAAGCTGCTGATCACCACACGAAGGCCAGGAGGAGTGTGCGTTACATGTGTGACACACAACAGGTGCTGGATTTTGCCATCAATCCAAAGTTCGGCCAATACTAAGGCTGCACACAGCAACAGCAGAAGCAAGATGTTAACCACACGCAACATGCATTCTCATAGCTTCCTTAAATCACTAAACAGAAAGCAATTCACTTTAACATCACAGAGATGACGGATTTCTCGATGTAATCCTCAATATAATGCTACATTATTATTCACAATGACCATGTGGCTTAGTGTGTAGGAAATCTAGGAGCTCCAAGACAAAAAACCTTCACAGACATAAATTTGTCTATTTAGGTCTTTCATAAGTTCATATGGCTTCAATAAGTCACATATAATCATGAAGCCATTACCCTTTAGGTGACAATAGCTACCATCTCATTTGTCTCTCCATAAATCGTTGTTTATGAAATAGATACTGTAAGCCCTGCATGTGTCTGTAAGGAAGCCAAATGTGCAAACATTTTTTCTACCCAGAAATCCCGTCAGTCACTTTTATGAGCAGGCCTAGTCAGAGTGAGATAGGATTAGTGGAGGTCAGAGGGTGCCAGTGCAGCATTCCAACACCAGTGCTGTGGCCTGGACACTTGTTAAGAGCACAATCTCAATATGTGTGGCAAACGGGAGAAGACCACGGAGACACGGAGGAGAAATAGCATGTAGGCAGAGAGCAAGGCAGGAGTAACCTTTATTGCCCTCCATGTTATGTTCTTTAAACATTATACTTCAATACAGAGCCTAACATTTATTATATAATCAAAATATTTCATGGGTGCTATTGATCAATTTCAGTCATTTTTCACACTGGCATCACAGTATCTGATGATATTTAAGTCTGCATTAATAAAGTTATTGAATCCATGCTTTCAAAGGGCTGGCACTCTGCTAAAAAGAATATCTCCTATGGCAGGCTGCCTGTTTACCTTCCAAATGCCATTAGGTCATCAGTAAACTGACTTTTAGTTTAGTACTCTAGAGAGAAACAAAACTCACCAAGGAAAGTGAATATAATTCTCAAGAAAGTACATTCAGATAGAAGCTTGGTGTTTCCAAACATTAATTTATTATGTTAGAGCTTTTTCACCATGTTTCTTACTCAAATCCCCTTATGTCAGTTTGTTTTTTATTATTATTATCTCTGAAGGAACTGTGATAACACATCACATAATAAAATTGAATATAGCACTGGATAATAATATTGTGGAGTTATAACCATATAATTATAAAACATACACATTGCTTAGTCTGTTTAATCTATATGATTTTGCTTGTGTGATGGTATGGTATGAAAATGATGGTAATAACTGCCAATGCTTTTACAGGACTTATGGGATATTAACTTAGTGTCAAGGAAAGAATATTTACATTTTTGCACTAGATTCATCATATAAAATTAACCTTTGAAGCTTGTAAATCATTCAAACTTCATATTTTTCTACTTTGCATGTACCGTTTTTACAGTCAATCCTTCAGTAAATGCTTTGAATTATTACTGGTGAAGCCTGTTAGCCCAAAGCTAATTGCCAGGCAAGTTATCTTCAGTCTTCAGTTTATCTCCTGTCATGAAATGCTACTTTCTTTCACCATGCACATTAACTGTGTGTGTGTATTAATCATCCTAAAGAAGAGCTCTAAAAGAGGATGAGGGAATCATAAATTGGAAGAACCGCGTTTGGAATTGGATCTGTAAGAATCTGCACCAAACAAGTGATTTACATTCCAATTAACAAAGCTTTTAATATAATCAGTATTTCAAAATAAAATATACCATTGTGTGATACTAATGCCACTATATCCCCAAAGACCAGTGGTTCCCAAACTGTTCATCACAGACCAGTCCCCTGTCTCTATGTGCTGCCAGGTGACTTGAAGCAAAATTGTGGACTGTCTGCAAGGTTCTCTGAGGATCAGTTTGAATGCTAGGGAATATACTTCACTCTTTGTACAGCATGGCGCATGATACTGAATTGATCCAGCTGATACAAAGTCTTGAATGCCAGCCCACATGATTGACATGGCACTACATGTAAAGGCTTTGTGCAGGATTTTGATCAGTACAGACAGAACTAAGCTCGATGCTGCTATGGGAGGCTCGCGTAGAACCACACTGGCAGCAAATGCAGTGAAATATTGCCCTTCCTCTGTTTGCCAAGCACTTTGCCATGGATGCATATCCTCAGGCACACACATACACTCTCTCTCTCTCTCTTTCTCTCTCTCTCTCTCTCTCTCTCTCTCTCTCTCCCTCTCTCTTTCTGGCACTCATAAAACTCAAATTTATATTATTACTCCACCTCCTTAGCATATTTATGAGGGAACCTGGTGGGGATTTTTCTTGCTTCTTTATGACAAGATTCAGAGAAAAGGAGTAAGCTAACCGCCCCAAACCAGAGATCAGCCCTATGAAGCCCTACTGAACAAAGCTGCCTCTGCCACTCTCCATTCATTAGCCCAGACTTAGCAGCAGGTTTTTTTTTTCTCCAGCCGCTCCACTATGCCGTCAACACTTAGGCTCAAAGTCTACATTAACTATTCAGATGAGGCTGACACACAGCCGCTCAACTCTGTACCCGGAGCCATGTCATTATCCCGTCTCTCTGCCGCCGATCGGGTCCTCTCTAATAACGGCCGTTGTGAATTATTTAGGCCTAGTTAGGCGTAGATCTCAGCCTGACGTAAAACGCACATCATGAAGTCCATCCATCTCGATGCTGAATAATGGCTGCCACAAGCCTCTCCACCCACAGAGTCCTTAATCACACGGCCAGTTCTATCACAGCACCCAGCAACAACACTGCAGCCATGCCCTGACAGAACAATGGAATCTTTGGGACAAAAGACTTCACTCTGCTTCTTTCTTCTCCTCTCCACTTGCATCAGCACATTAAACACTTGGTTCCGCTGTGAAACACCACTGGCAGTAAAGCTTCACAACCTGTCATTTCTTAATGAAAACAATATTTGTTGAGATTGATGCTATTTTCTAGAAGGCCAACTGTAAAGACATACTCCCTTGAAGCCTCTTTATTATTAAAACTCATTTTTGTCTGCACATTTTCTAGAAGTACTTTATAACTAGGCCACCCCTGTCTATCCATCTTATTCTAATTCATTTGAAATATAATAAAAGGAGATATACTCTACATCGAGGTACCTAAATCACATTAAATGCTTCTGCAATCACAATAAAAAGTGAAGAAAGTTCTGTTGAAGGTGCTATGAGAGCTAGCAAAATCTCTTTCTCTCCTGACCATCCACTCACATGAGCTAAAATCCCCAGCACTGGTTTCTTCAAAATGTTTGGATGAAATATTTCATGCAAAACTAGCATGGCCATGAAGGATTATAAATGCAGAGAAATAGCTGTTCGGAATGTGCACAGCAATTCAAGTCTTTTGTCAGAGAGCTTTGGGGCTTTACAGTCATTACGAGGCTAATTAACAGGCACAATTATTTTGGCGGAAAGCTCATCAAAGAAATGATGGTGAAATGGAAGCTAGCACAACTGTTTTCTAAATCAATGAATATGTCATTAACATCTAGTAAATTAAGTAATCTCCTACTATCACCCCCACCCGAAGAACAAGAGAAAAAAAAAATCCACACTAGCAGGCGTTAAAGCAGGACCAGAGCACGCATCATCTTGGATGAACTTGTCAAAATGTAAGACGATGGGAATATTGTGACAGGTTGTATTATGTCTTTAGTAAATATTTGGTTCTGTGCCAGATTGGCAGATTTAACTACACTTGGCAATGCTGTGTGAGCTCCAGTGATGGCGGTGGAATCAAACACACCTATGGGAAACACACCTGAGCCGAATGTGCTTGTAAACAATTTCCACATGAGTGCCTCGCAGTTCCAAATCCACAGAGATTGAGCATGCGACGTGCCCTTTGTTCCAACCGAGCTCTTAATTAATTAGCTTTGATAGAAACTCTAATTGAATATTGGTATGGATGTCTCCAGACTGCTTTGCTGTGAGTGCATCTAAGCCATTTTTGGAGGCGAAGGCAAAGTACTTAAACAGTTACACTAATCTGTATTTAGTTGACGGTGATCTGCACACAAATTCGACAACAAGTGTAAGACCCAATTGCGTGGTGGGGTAAACAACCAGGTGAATAGATTGTGTGTGTGTGTGTGTGTGTGTGTGTGTGTGTGTGTGTGTGTGAGTGTGGGTGGGTGGGTGTGTGGGTGAGAGAGAGTGTATATATAAATGGAAGTCTTCATTCTGGCCCTGGGAGAGTGTGCACATCCGCTTTGCTCCAGCAGGTGTGGGCTGCTGGCTTCAGCATTTTCTCCCAACCGAGACTTTCTTTCTGGGGGAAAATCCTTCAAAGCCTCTGCGTTGCATTGCACCATACACACAGATTGTCTCCCCCTCTGTGAACCAATTAAAAAAAGAAAACATGTTATCCCATGTCACACAAAGAGACCACACATGTCTTTGACAGAGCAACTGGAACAGCAAATTTGACCCAGAAGCGGGGGGGCAACCTTTCAACACGCAAGGCACAACTAGCTGTTCATAGCCAAGCAAGCACTATAACTGTTATGCCTTCTTGTATACTTTACCCCTATGTTTTTACATGAACATGATACAGAATACATATGGAAAATGAACACCCATACTGAGCAGGAGTCACACTACTTTTACTTTTAATACAAAAAAAAAAAAAATTTTAAAAACAAAAAACTGTTTTCAACCACTTACATTTTTTTTTACATTATGTGTTTGACAAATGGTCAAAAAGAAATGGTCAAAATTAATTCTTACAAAAATACAAAAGGGTGGTTAGAAATAAATGACAGTCAATGAATGAATAAGCTTGAATGGCAAGATAAAAGCCATGACTTGAAGGAAACGTTTCACAGATCTTCCGGTCCAACGTTCTCTGCTCATATATCAAAACAGGTGCACCCACACACATGCACACAAGCACACAAGCACACACGCACTCATTAGCTGTTAGTTGCATAAAATCTAGTGAGAATGCAGAATCAGGGGTAAAGAGAAGACATAAGTGCTGGCTGTGTTCCCAAGGATGTGGAATAGAGCAGTATTCCCCACAAACAGGCACAAGGCTACTCCTAATTACATTCCTCCAGAACAGATCTGATGGGTTTCATTTAAAATGTTACCTCAGTGTTGTTACCTCCAGGTGCGCATGCATCTTTAACTCAGTTTACTGTTATGTACACTACACCAGTGTAGATGCAAAATAAATTAAATAAATGAAGCTCAATCACAAACATTCATCTGAAGAATCTGAACAACCTGTGATGATCTCTCAATTAAAAAAAAAAAAATCTCAGATTGTATTCTTGCTAAAATGTTCTGCTATAGGTGGTATGCGACCATAAAATAAAAGTTATTTTTTTGATAATATATTTAAGTTTTTCAAGCTTTGTCACTGAAAATATAAATGGGAATTAACAATAAAAAAAACATTAATGTAAGTACAAAAGCGACAATTAAATAATTATAGAAAACCTTGCATAAAATAATAATAATAATATAGCCAGTTTGGGCAATATATGCCATATTTTAATTTGTAAATGCAATAATGGTTTAATGGTTTTACTCTTTTGACTTTATATTTGTTTCATTGCCAAGTTGCTCTAGTGCGTAAACAAACAAACAAAAAACACACATTTACTCACTCACTCACTCACTCACTCACTCACACTCTTAAAGAAAGGCTCGACAGGTTGTCAGTCCATCGCAGGGCAAACGCAAATCAAACACTTTCGAGCACAATATGCACATTTTCCACACTCTTAGCTGAGAAAAGCTTAAAGAGTCTGCTGGTAATGAGATGGTAGAAATGGGATTAAAACAATATAAGGCAAGTGGTTTTAATATTATGGCTGAAGTTGATGAGTTGGAAGCAGGAATACAGGCAAGCGTAAGTATGTGACTGATTTCGACAAATGCCAAATAGTTTTTTTTTGTTGTTGTTGCTTTTGTAAGGTGTTCTTGGTATGCAGCGATCAGTATCTACCAAAGATGAACAACCAGATGAACAACCAGTGAAATGGCAACAGGTTCATGAGCATCCAAGGCTCACTGAAAGAGCGAGGCTAAGCCAAGTCATTTTCTCCACAGAGGAGAAAATATAGCACAAATGATTCATAATTAATGATTGTTGTAATAGAAAAATTCAATTGTCATTATTCTGATTACTGGATGATTCTAACTGCTCATCATTAATAAGTTGCTTTAAACCTTTTGTTACAGTCGTTGCATTTAAGTTTGTTATTTACTTCAATAATTTGTGTTTGTCTTTTGATTTACAAGCAAAACATTTTTGGACTTTTTGTATTCTCGTACATTTTTATTTGTTCCTGCTAGACTTGGGCGATTTAAATGTGTTTTGGAAATAAATTTGACTTCACTTGACTCGACACTAAAACTTGGTCATGTACACATAAAACATGGGAACATACACTGCCACCACACTTTCTAAAGTCAATAAAATCATTATCATGATGCACTGCATAAATATGACCATTCCTGGGTATGATTCAATAAACTTGTGCCCGTGGCTTTGGATTATGTCCACGTCTGCATGTTAGGCTGCTGGTGGAGCTTCTATGTGGCTCCCTGCAGCAGATAATGTGGGAGGCAGGCTGTCAGGCCTCTTCCTCTTCTTCTGCTCTGAACTAAAAGTGAACTCGGCTTTGCTATATATAAATACAGCTTTGCCGCCAATCAGCGGCATGGCTGCAGGGCATCATCTCGCTGTGCTGACTTCCCCATTACGATAATGTGAATCTCTCACTCAGCCACATAATACTGGCAAGCGTGGATAAAATACTGTCTCCCCTCTGCTCTGGCTTGCTCTTGCCACACACAATGAGAGAAAGCCTGTGCATACTAATGAGCATGTACCATGGAGCCACAGACACGAATGGCACTGGAGTGACCTGTAGGGGGCAGAAGACAGGAAGTACAAACCAGATATGGCAGTAAATCCAGGGCATACAGTGTATAAAGGTGTGGCTGGACCGGACTAAGATGTGTTCTTGAATATGCTGCTTCTTAGAGCATATGAGTTCCAAAATTACTAAAATTGATGGCAACCAAGTCAGCTTTTATTGTTTGTAAGCCTCGACTTTCAGCTTTCACAACACTAAGCTGTGAACTTGCCCATACTGAAAAGTTGTACAAGGCTAAACAAAGAGAATAATGATGAAAATGCTATAAAACTATGCCTGCTGCAATGTATTTTACATTGTATGTGTGTTATTTTATATATCTTTCATATATCAATATCTTGACCAGTATTTCAACATCTGTTACCAAAACCATAGAAGCATCTTCAGTGCAAACTGTCTAAACAATTGCAATTTTTAGCATTTTTGCATTTGCATTTATTGTATTTATGCACTTTTTTTCTGATCAATGCATAATCAATCCATTTCTGACTTGCCAAAACAATGAAAGCCACAATATGAATTATTCCATAAAAGCTCTTTTCTACAGCACAGCAAGCTAGATCCTTAAGTCTGTGCTACTGCATGCAGCTTGCCCACAGCTCAGCACACACATGCAGCCGGCTACAGAGCGGGAAGAGGTGTGTGACTTGTGGACCATGAACAGAAAACATGAAAAGAGTGTTTGGATACGGACACTCTGTTTGCCATTTCTAATTTGTAGGCAGGGGACGGGTATGGGGCGATCACAGCGTGATTCATATTAAAAGTCAATTGGCCTTCAAATTCCTCGGGTCCCCCAAAGTCACGACTGGTGAGAAGGAAATGAGTCTTAATGGAGTGGCAGTGCCACAATAAAATATCTGAAATTGAATCTGACCACAAAACCCAATGGTCCAGGAACAGGACCTGAGTGACTGACCATTACAGATATGAGATTCTTTTTGTTCATAAGTTTTTTTCATCTATTATTTGATTATGGACGGCCCTACACTCTGGAGATGTCCTTTCTGTGTCCAGTGCTCCTCTTCTGCCTGAATATCGGAGCACTTAGTAATCGGTTTCGGCCCCACTTTTAATTTCTCGCATGTCTGCCTGCGCTCAGAGTGCTGGGGTAACTGGGTAGACGATATAAGGCAAAAGGCCATAAAATCCTCCCGCTGTGTGTGATATATTAACTTTAACCTCATGGTAATTACCAAAAACTATTTAAACCCAACTTTTCCACTTAGAGTGCTTTCCAGTAATACTGACACAGGCCGCTTGCACTTTAACTGCTATTAACTGCAGGAATCAAGAACTCGTGGAGGTTCATAAAAAGTGGCTGCGTCTGCTGATAAGGTGAAACCTCTACTTTTAATTTGTTCTTACTCTGTAAAAAATAAAATGATTCTTTAAGGTGCCGGTCACAAGTTCACACTTTTCAAATGAGCAGAATATATTATGAATAAAGTGTTACAGTGCAATTGGAATCACATGGACAGTGAAAGGTCAGGACAGGCATATGAGTGTCAAGGCCCACAAGATCGCAGCATCCATGCAGACATGTGCACACATTGCCCTCTTCAGGCCTAGCTGTGTAAGATGACCCTGGTCATTCATCATCCAGGCTGGAGGATATCCAAACAGCTCAATATCATGTTTAACTAATCAGACAAGAGAATCTATTTAATGACAGCCTGGAGACATGAGATAAATGTTAGCCACTCAAAGCAGGCTGCAGTCAATTCACGGTACCTAAATAGTCTCTAAGGAAATCTAGTACACGGAACTAATCGGCAGTTTTACACTGGTACGGCCACTTTTCCTTTTAAGACTCAAAATTCTTAGTCTTCAAAAAGACATACTAAAACATACTCCCCATCACTCTCTCACTCACTCTTCCTTTCTTCCTACCCCTCCTCCTTCCCATTTCCTGTATCCATCTCCATGACAGATGCAGGGAGAGGCCTGAGGCTGCAGTTAAGAATATGTGATGCAGAGATTCTTTATTAACATTTCATTCCCATTCCCCACACGACATAAATTAGATGGGACGTTAAAGGCTGTCAGCTGTGGCGATATGTCACAGCAGTGTGGCTCTGTCCGTAGGACGTCCTCTGCCTTCCTGTGATGCCTACCTTTGCCATTGCCTGAAAGACAGCACAACCAGAGCCTCCTCCAATCAAGCTGATCACTGTCCTGACCATATCTCATAACACAGATCCACTAATACAGCTCCATGCAAGACCAATTGCCTCACCAGATCCATAGATTCATCAATTTCTGAATCTACTGAATTGTCCAGCCTGGCGCTGGACACTAATTTGCTGGCTGAAATAAAACTGGTAGCTTCTCAGTGCACCCATGTGCATGCTGGAGGATCTGAAATGTGTCTTATGGCTGGCCCAGCACTAATGTATTTATCATTAATCTTATCAGCGCTGTCTTTCCACATCATTTCAGGGCACTAGCATGATTTTTATCTCTAATTTGATGGTAATGAACCCATCAGCACAGAATGGTTGATGAATATGATGAAAAATAGCATTCATATTCACTCCGGACAAGACACGTCTCCTTATCTCATTAGAAAAACTGAAATTAAAATCACTCTTCATTTGGTAACATGCATTTTAACAATGTGTGGTCTAGAGATAGTGTTGCAAGTGTATGCATTTTGAATGCCCAAAATATCTTGAAATGTTTTCTTGCTGAGTATAAGGAAAGGAAGCAAATAATATACCCACCATATGATATTCTGTAGTAAGTACAGTTCTTTTCATGTATTTGCATCAAGTCAGTTCAGAAGGTGCGGATTTGAGTAGATTGGCAGAGGCAGTGAGTGCTAGCACAGCGTGAAGCATGCACAGGATGCAGTGCCAGGCTTGCGTCTGTGCTTTTTGTTGCTTTAATTGCTTGAGCAGGACTCAGCGGTGTACAGAGTGGACGAAATGTCAGCACTGAGAGGGGCACTACTGCCCCAGGGGCCCAGTGGACGCTCACTCTCCCACACATAGGAACACAAATTGGATCTGAGCTTTGATCAGCGAGCCCAAATGTTATGTTCTCATTTTTTTACCCAGTGGACAAGGAAGGAGGAAAAACATTTGTTCTGTGTGACCGTTAAAGACATATGTTTGTCACCTTTAAATGAAATGACCTATTTTTTTTCCACTTGGCAAAGCTATAAGCCGACTTCTGCTCTTTCCATAGTAGAAGGCTGCAATATGTTGTAAAAGATTGCCTTTGCTTTCTACTGCAATGAAACCCAAAAACAGCTCTGGGGTATATCATTCCCCTCTCAAAGAGGGTTACCGTTGAGGTTACATAAAGGCAAGGCGCTTGAGCAAAAGGATTATGAATATAAATGTAAAGCAAACAAACAAAAACATAAATATAAAAGAACAAATTTTGTAACCATGGTAAAGCAGAATGCCCTCCTTTGCTGAGATGGTCAGCTCTTCGTCTAACATTTCTCAATGTGCCCAACAACACTAAAAGCCAAGGCTCTCACATTGTCCATGTTAGCGAGTTAACTACTGTACAGTTTGCCTCCCTGCTGGTTCTTGAGTGGCGAGCGCTGACGAGCTCTTTGTCGCCCGTGCCTCTCTAAAGAGGAGAGGCAACGGCTTCTGTCGAGTTGACTGGGTGCCAGGCCTTCCAGTTTGGCCTGATCCCTCAAGCATGAGCCTCACACATTCAAGCTGTTTCAACAGCCTGTCAGCTAATGGGATTTGGGAGAGGTACATTAAGCCTGTATGAATCTGTGAGGGAGAGGGAAGCTGGATGCTCATATTGCTGTGCCATATTAAAAGGGCCGGCAAAGTGCTTTTCCTGCTCAATGTCTCCCTGTTAAATGTCAGGCCACATATGCTGGGAGAAAACTACCAGTGGCTCTGATACATTCTGTTTATAGTGCATTAAACCCATAGACACCCCTATTTGTCCAGCAGGGAGCTGCGTTTATCCCCTGTGAGGCAATCTGCCCACAGAGAGATTCTTTTTTTCTTCCTCTTATCTTAAGGAGGTCACTAAAGAAGATGCAACGATGTGCCAGATTGATGTATGACATGAACTGCTTCTCACCACTTTCCAAGGGCTTAAACCCACAGTCCTAAGGAGGACATCACCTGAAGCTATTTTTTGATCAGTTTTTTTTTTTTTTTACAGAACAGGGTAAATGCTGATGGAGAGGCATTAAACAGTTTATGATATGCATGATCACTTTAAGGTTCAACTAATCTAAAAGTGTGTTTGCATTCTGAGAGGTAGGAGTTGTGTTATGTGGAGGCCAAGGATATTTATTAATGAACCCAATAAAGAAAAGTGCTAGGCAGTGATTTGCTGGAAACCCGTTTGCCCAGTGTCATGGATGGCAATAATAAAAGGCACTTCTCCAGCTGAGTATTAAATAAGAAAAATACATCACCTGAACTCCTCACAGAGGGGCAGCTTCAACTCAGAACTCTCTGCCTATACCGCAAATGCATAAATGAAGGGCCGCACAATAAATCTGAGCAATGCCTTGAGCCTACAGACTAATCTGTGCGAGTAATCACAGGAATAATTGATAAACCAGATAAGATTTAATGTTCCTGCCTGTCACTGAGGGACCACCAACCTCTGGCACTTTGACATGTGTATGCTGTGTGCAGGGATAAAGTGTGTGTGTGACTGATGGATCTGTGTTTGGGTAGATGACAGCACTGGTGCTAAAGCACGCTGTTTAATTAACCCTACGGTGAACGGCTTGTCACAAATGCCCATTCCCTCCTGATTGAGACTCAGCGGTTCTTAGGGAATGGCAGGAATGGTGGGGGGAGACCATGATAATGTGAATCCACAACACAAGATTGCTTTTTTTATTCTATTTTATGGGTCAGTGATCTGCATTCATTATGGAACCAGGCAGACGTTCGGTTGTAAGAGTAATGCTCCTTTCCTCTAGACTCAGAATAGTTGGTAGAGGGCATTAATCTGTGACGTCTTTATCTGGGTATAATTTAAGCCGTAAATAAAGAGGGCCTCCACTGAAGGCCTATCGCTCCTTTCATTTAGCAAAAATTAGATGATGGTCAGCTCCCAATTCCATTAGATCAATTCAATTATAATCAATTAAAACCTTGATTATTCTTGCCACAGTGATATACTCTCCTCCTGACATTTCAATAAAAAAACAGACTCTCAGCACAGCTAAAGCATTTGTGATCTGAGCACAGGACAGAAAAGTGGAAGATTAGCCCAGAGAAAGTTCAAACAGAAACTCTAAATCAGAGCTGAGTTTAACCCCCATTCATCTCACATATTGATGGTCAGCATGCGCACACACACATAGATGCACACACATTCCCTCCCTCCCCTTATCGTTCATGGGGATAATGCATTCTCTAGACTAGAAGTCTATCCGAGGGGGCTGCTTCTTCAGTTTAATCAATAGGCAGCGTATGATGGCGGGTCAGCAGTCAGAGTCTGCCCTGCGTCTTCAGGCAGCCGGCTGATGGCTGGCCTGTTGGAAATTTGCTTAAAGCCCACACCAATTAACTTCAGGATGATGAATGCAAGGGGTGGCCGAGAGAGGACGCAGGGGTCTGCCTCTTTTATGTGTGTGAAGCCTGTGTCAAAGCGAGCGAGTAAGTGTGTATGAGAGAGAGTCTCAGCTGCTTTGATAAAGCAGGGGGAGGAGTGGGAGGAGGTGTCTTCAAATGGATAAAACTGCCGAGCTCTAGGTCTAGGTCTGCCCACCCCTAATGATTATGTCAATCTGGGTAAGTGCACCCACATTGGAGCTGTCAGAGAGCAATCAGTCAAAGCTGGGTTTGTAAAAGGTGCTGGGGAGACACACAAGGCTGGGCACAGTGCTGGGGCCTATTTGCATAGGGAATTACCCTAATGTTTGAAAACGAGGAGGCACAGGGGTCAGACTCTTTTGTTGAGGTTGACAGTGAGCCCTACTGAAATGAAGTGAGCAGCATGTGTGCCTCCTCATCACACACTTCATAAAGAAAGAGGAAATCTAGTTGGGGGAGAGTAGAACAATGGGTGCAACATGACACCACATTTTCACAATATGGAGACGATAGATCAAGTCTTTTAAAGGCAAGTGGAAAGTACTTCATTTGTAACTAAGCCATTAACTTAAAAAAAACAAGAAAAACAAAGGCAGTGTTTCTCTCAGACCTTTATAGTAGGACTTGTAAAGCACAAAACAACCAATTGATGTGTTGGAAGTGAAAAAAAATATGCATAGATTTGAACAAGTTTGACAAGAGCCAAGCTGTTATGGTTAGAAGGCTGGGTTGGAGCATCTCCAAAATAACAGGCCTTGTGAGGTGTTCCCAATATGCAGTGGTTAGTACCTACCCAAAGTGGTCCGTGTAAAGACAACCAGAGATCTGGCCACAGGGCCATTGGCATACAAGTTTCACTGATATGCTTGGGGAGCGAAGACTAGTTCATCTGGCCTGAATCTACAGGAAAGCTCTGGTAGTACATATCACATTTTCCTGTCATGTGGACAGCCAGATGCGTAACTATGTGTCCTTTATCTGAGGAAAAGATAACACCAGGATGTTGTGTGGTTAAAAGCAAACCAGTGGAGGTAATGTAAAAGTAGTGAATAGTGAGTACCACCTAAAATTGGTTGCAGACCCAGCACTGTACCTTAACGAGTACAGTACTCCATAATGGCAGAAGCCTCTTTCAGCAGGAAAATGCGAACTGCCTCTCTGCAAAGGTTGTTAAGGAATTTGTTACAAATTTGTTGAACATAATAAAATGTATAGGATGACCTACAAATTTCCTGCATCTCAGTCCGGTCAGAGAGGACCTTGCATATTCTCTGATATCATTTTGGTGCCGGAGACCACGAAACACCCACAGATGACCTGTGGAGTCCATGATGGCTCAGTGCTGAGGGGTGGGGGGTGATTTTAATGTAACTGTATATTTGTTCTCTTAATTAACATGCCAGAGAATGTTAATTAGAGATCACTCAGTGATCATTAGAGAGATCAGATGCCTCTCTGATACCATAATCTATTCTCACAACTATATTGAACACAATTTCTGGAAGAATTGGACATTTTTAAATTAGGGGAGCATAAAAACTCAGTTAACTCTTGGTATCAAGAATATTTTGACTGCATTACACTTTGAAATTTCCATAGTTTCACAAGTTTGTAAAGGTAATCACTCATGCTAAACACTGCAAAACACATCTGTAACATTGTTTAATTCACATCAAAATAGGAAAAACAAATCTATCGTGAATTGTTCCTCACCATGCTTTAAATGGACCAAGGTCCCATCATCCACCCAGATTTCTGTTTCTCCTCTGCCAGTGCCCCCACTGTGACAACAGCCTGTGAGATCTCATTTAAGATCATTTACATGGAGACATCTTTCACTCCCCCTTTAGACAAAGCTGATCCCACATTATAAATCAGCTCAATGTCAAACAGAATGCATAGGTCAGCAGTTCTTCTCTTTCAATCTTTCTCTTCTCTTCGACAATCTGCCTTCAGCTCTCTTTTTGCCCCCCAAAGATAAGTATACCCTCTTTTTAACAAGCTTTGCCACCACCTTTAGTATAGACTTTCTCATAAAATGAGAAAATTCATCTAATCAATCCCTTTTAGTATGTTATCTGTTTCTACTGACAGCTTAAGTCCCTATCGATTAGCCATTACTTTGCTGGATAATCTCTTGTCAGTAGCACATTATAAAAATTAAGCTATTTTCAGGGTGCACATACCTTAGCAGCAGGGTCGATTATTTCTATTTAGTTTTTTTATGTAAGAGGCTGGCTTGACTAATAAGATTATTGCAATATGTCATACACAGTCTGAGGCTGTTTTCTTACAGCACTGTGTATAATATCTCTAACATCTAAAACTGAGCACAAACAACCAGCAATACAAGTACATAATGAACTCCACTGCAATGGTGTGTTTAGGGGCTTTTCAGGAGGTTTTCATGAAATGAAAAATGTTTTCTCACCTCTCACCTCTTGCTGAGCGAATTAGAAGAAAAATTTAACTCATGGTTTGCTAAAGAATAGAAATAAATATAAAAATGCCTTCTTTTAAAGGTGTGTGTGGACCTTGACCCTTGAGTATGTTTCAGTGGACAGGAAATTAGATGATTGAGTGAAGCCATCTACTGAGGGCACATGACAGTGTGCATGCATTTCTTTCTACGTGCAGCATAAAGGTGACACAGATAAGGTACAGCAACCTAAGCCCTCTGGTTAGGTCAGCTCAAGTGATATTGTCCAAGAGAGAGAGAGAGAGAGAAATAGAGAGAGAGAGAGAGAGAGAGAGAGAGAGAGAGAGAGAGAGAGAGAGAGAGAGAGAGAGAGAGATTTGTACAAAATTTAAACATGCTATGTGTTGTTTACATGATGTTCATTGAGATGTTCATGATTAATAGAAATGGCCAAAATGACTTCATCCCTGTTTGTAAAACTTACATTGAATGACGAGAATGTTTACCTCTTTTTTGAGGCTCCAAATAGCTCATGCAAAGCTTCTGTGAAGATGGATGAAAATGACATGAAAGTGTCTTTGTGGTTAATTGTCTCAATCTGACACTGAAAATATGAGGGGATAATATCTAACAATTAACTGAATTAAATTTAGTTTGAGATCTTTTGG
>CM029367.1:20480751-20530751 GCA_017165825.1 Hepsetus odoe | reverse complement strand
TGAGGAACACATGGGGGCACCATTCCGTGAGCCTCTGTTCAATTAGCAGCAGTGGCGATAAACAGAGTGATGTATGCAGGCCCGCAGATGCTGCAGCTTGCATTTAGAGTCCCTTTTTAAAGCTCCCTTGTATGTGTTCTGCATGGCTGAGACACTCATGAGTGCTCAAGATGCAGCATTTGGCCTTTTTGTTATAATTACCAGGAAAAGAATGCCTACCTTCTTACACTTTCAAATGCTAGTCCATCCTGTGTTCCTAGAACTAAGCCAGCTTTTGTTGGCCATCCTTCCAACCAATAAATAAACAAATAAACAAATAAATTATCAGTGATGTGACCACAAGAGGGCATCAATGCTTTGACAGATGCCAAGTGCATTTAAGATAATATCCAAGTATAGTACTTGCGTGGCACAGGAATCTAATTGTTGAAAACAGTTACACTGTAGCATTTTCCCTTTTAAACAAACTCAGTTGATTTTTTTTGGTGGTAACACTTAAATATGCTCTGTTGAGTGTTTTTTTTTTTTGTTGTTGTTCTTTGACCATCTCACAGCTACTATGATATTATTTCATGGGGCGCTGTTAAGTCAAAGGATATCTTTGCTTTGTGGAACATAGCTTCCTGTCAAGTGTATGAGTGTCAGTCCCTGATTACATTCATCAGAAAATCAGCCACAGAGAGGGAGGATATTACATTTTAGGAGCAGCCATCAATCTTAGTCACTCTTAACGTGATCAGGTACACAACAGCTTTATTCTACATCCTCTCTCTCTCTCTCTCTCTCTCTCTCTCTCATTGCTACCATTGACATTAAAAGGGTTATACACACTTATATGCTTCTGTAGGCTCTTGTAATAATCACAACTTATACTAGTCGGATATTAAGTGTCCACCAAATGCCTATTGTAAGAAGAGAAGCAGAAGTGAACATTTCTGCCACTTTGATTTAAGATGCATTAGAGGAAAAAAGGAAACTGAGGCCAAACGAGGAAAGAGGCAGTCAGGTCACTGACCTGAGCAAGACTTTCTCTAACAACCTACCACTTTCCCCCTGCATTACATGATGCAATTAAACATGGGACAAGACAGAGGCTGAAATAAGGGGAGAAAATATCGACCCAGCCCTGGAGGGACATCTGAAGTTACAGCCCACCTCCTGCACACAATAAAAACACAATTGTCCTCAAAGATTAGATTCTCTCACACATGTGATGCCTTGACTGTAGAAGGGCTCCAACAGTCCAGCTGACATAAATAGCTGAGACCTGAAAAAGGGATCAGTGCTTTTTTAAGACTTCAGAGCTGACTTCAGATGGGCGCTGTGATTTATTTATGAATTTATTTGTGTATTTGTTTTGCACAAAGTCAGTCTGCTCAGTATTACAAATCAGGCACTGGAATGAATATTTGTTAGGGGTCGGAATAGAAATGTGTATGTTTCATTTTACTGGTATGACTGGAATCTCTGTACTTTTAAAACTATCAGTCATGCTGTTTATTTATAATCATGCACCTAGCGTAATCACAGGTTCTAGTTAGTAACAGAAATAATATGAAAATACTGTAAGGACAAAACTTGTGTCATGTAATATGTATTTTTCTCTCCAAATTAGCCATGTCCCCTGTGACCTGGGAGGCCATGACATCTGTAATTAAAGACTGGCCAGCTGTAAAGAGTAGCTGGGTTTCAATCACTTATTTATATACAGTACTGTGCAAAAGTTTTAGGCAGGTGTGAAAAAATGCTGTAAACAAAGAATGCTTTCAGAAATATAAATAATGATTGTTTATTTTGATCAATTTACAAAATGCAAAGTGAGCGAACAAAAGAAAAATCTAAATCAAATCAATATTTGGTGTTACTACCTTTTGCCTTTAAAACAGCATCAGTTCTTCTAGGTACACTTGCACAAAGTCAGGGATTGTGTAGGATTATAGTCGGTGTCTGATCAACCAGTTTTACCAAACAGGTGCTGATGATCATCAATGTCACACGGAGGTTGAAACACAGTCATGTCTGGAACAACCTACCAGCCGAGTTCCTTCAAAAACTGTGTGCAAGATTTGATTTAGATTTCTCTTTTGTTCATTCACTGCATTTTGTTGATTGATGAAAATAAATGATTAACACTTCCATTTTTGAAAGCGTTCTTTGTTTACAGCATTTTTTCACACCTGCCTAAAATGTTTGCACAGTACTGTATGTATTTAATTCTATATAATTATGTTAATTATAGATTTATATATTTAAAAAATTTTTTTTTAATAATCTAGTTAATTTCAGCTAGTTAATTGAAAGTAACTATTCTTGTCATTGTGAAACAAAGCACAACACTGAAACACAACAAAATTACACCTCTGCATTTGATCCATACACACAAACATGTGCAGCAGGGGGCAGCTATTGAAATCACAGTGACAGGGACGGTACCTTGCTCAAGGGTACCTGAGGGCAACCTACTGGTAAGGGATTCGAACTCACGATCTTCCAGTCCAGGGGCCTAGTCCCTGACCACTAGGGCACCACTGCTCTGATTTAAATATAGCTTACCTTTAATTTAAGTTCATGTAGGGTGTCATTTGCCTGTTTCAGTATTCTGCAATTACACAGCTATATGAGTGCAATATGATGATTATGGTGCATGAATCCATGGACAGAAGTAATTCATTTTAAACAATGGTTTAAATCAAACAAAAAAAATTGAGATATGATTCAGCAATATTGTTTGTCAATATTTCTGATATTTACCTTTTTGAAGGAAAAGTTTCAGTGTTATCCCAACCGAATTTCAATGACAAATGGGCTTCAAAGTTTCTCCTGAATGCCAAGCACCTTTTGATTGCTTCTGTTTAAAATAAAGTTGCCAAGAGGTCAAACGTTGTAACAATGGTGACGGTGTCATTCAGGACATTCTGGTCGATTCTGGACATCAGTGCTGAGCTGAGAGGTCATTACAGGATGTAAAAGCTTTAACGACATAACTGTGCACAGAAACTCAAAACACAGATAAACTTCGACACGCACAGATTAACAAAGACCTGCACTCTGCTCTCACTCAATGGGGCTTTTACAGCCAGCCCCAAATGAAGCACACCTGTAAGCCCAATGCCAAACAGGTGTGCTCTCACAAGAGCTGTGCAGAGCGCCATCGAGTGTTACAAAGCTCAGCTCTTCTGGCCTCACTTCCTTTCACAAGGTCACAGAGCTAAACCCAACCAAGCCAAAAAACCCATCACTATCTTTATGCTTATAAATGTCACTAGACTAGTTTGTCCATTACTATTACTCCATCACTTCCTTCAATCTGAGTCAGTCTTGCTATGCAGAAGGATTGGGGGGACAGAACCTCATCCAGATGAATGTAAACAAAAATGAGGCAGGAAAATGCTAAGCAGTCACTCGAGGTGAGCAGCCAATACAGTGATTAACATTGTACAAATACAGTGTGTTGTTTCACCACCTGATACTGGAGTGGCTACAGCAGTACTGCAGTATGTCACAGAGGATTTTTCATTTTTCTATTATCCACACACAAGTCTTTTAGAATACACGCTTATATGCATAATACACCTATAATGCATGCAAACCATTTACTTACTTAGAACTTACTACTAATTATAAGTTTTAAAGAAAAAGCATAGCACATGTTAAAATGCCTGTTCCAGCAATATGACTATTCTGAAGTGATGTTTTTAATCCTACTATATTAGCAAACCCACAGTACTGTAAGGTTCCACTATTCCTTTCTCCAACACACCTGATGCAGCTCATAAAAAGGCTACATAAATAGTTGATGAGCTGAAGGAATCCTTGAAACAGCAGTGCTGTGGGTCACCAGGTGCTGCAATAAAGAACACTGCTCTGCAGTTATGACTATAAATCTGATAAGTGCTGGTGGATCCTCTGGGTTTATGTAAATAACATATCATTTTCTTTACGCAATTATAAAATAAAAGCTAAAATGAAAAAAAGTAATTTCCACAATAGCTGAAATAGGAACTCTCATCTCTCAACTTTTTGCTTAAAAGAGTTACAAGTACACATTTGTAATCCTATGATTGCGCTGTTTTTGTAAAAGAAACCTTAAACAAAACATAAAATATGCCACTATTCCTTTTTCTATTTAATTTTTTTTACATTTGTGTAATTTCTTTTTGCAGTAAGACAATTTTGGGTGTATCGATGAGGAAAGTCATTTTGATTGAACTCACTGCCTCCTCTCTGCAGAACACAAAAACTCATGACTTAGTGAGGTACGGTACATTGAGGAGGTGTTATCTTTCTTTTTGTGAATAGTGTACTATGCAAACTATAATTGATTCTTACAAACCAGCATCATGATGCTGATGCAAGTCATATGACAACTTAGCCTGACCAGAGTCTTTGAAGCCGTTTCATTCATAATTATGTTTCACCACTACTAAGGATCAACTGAAGCACTGACTTTAGTGCCCATCATAAAATTCAGCACAGGTTGGTTGTAAGACAAGCTAAAACAGATGAAAACAAATAAACCAACAATATTCAGGATGAAACCTCATTATTCTACTCAGTGATTAACACAGTTTAAAATCATTTGAAGCTTAACAATGAAAAAGAAATATGGGGGGTTTGCAAATTGATTCTGAGACAACTGTACACTAATGATGTACTCTATATCACTCTCTCTTAATCATGAATTATATTAAAATATGCACTGAATCAAAATCACACCACAGGTGTACTCCTGTATCTCAATCATTTGGAAAGCTAAATACTTTTATTCTTTCTACAACAGATTAATGCTGTCCCATTTAGAAAAGTGCAGATTCTACTTGAGGACATTTATTTTAGTGTTTGACAAAAAATTTCTTAAAAATTAATGTTTATTAAAAAATTCATACTTTTGTTTTATATTCTAGTGGTTAGGGAGTTGGCAACAGGCTCGGAAGATTGTGGGTTCAAACCCATTACCAGTAGGTTGCCCTGAGGTACCCTTGAGCAAGGTACCGTCCCTGTCACTGCTCCCTGGGTGGCATCAATAGCTGCCCCCTGGTGCTGTGTTTGAGTGCATGTTTTAATGCAGAGGTCCAATTTCGTTGATTCACTGTGTGCTGTGCTGTGACCTTGCAATGACAAGGGTCTAGTGATAGGGTACTCGCCTATGGACCTATGGTTCAAGAGGTCCCTGGTTCAAATCCCACCTCTAGCACTACCACCACTGGGTCCCTAAGCAAGACCCTTAACCCTTACTTGCTCCAGGGAGACTGTCCCTGTAATTAGGACATGGAAGTTGCTCTGGATAAGATGTAATTACGTAGGTCATTTTTACCGGCTCTGGCAAGAATCTAGCATTTCTTTTCTTTTACTTTGTCCTCAAATTTCTGAATTTGGAATTAGGCCCAATTGCCACCAGTAAACACCAGTTTTCCAGAATTAGGTTAAATTTCACTTGAATAACTAACCAATTTGTTTTTGCAAAAGAGAATATACAAACTTACAAAATGTGATCTGCAACCCAACCACCAGTGAAACACTTTAACCAACTAGTTAACAATCATCTGGTACAGAAACCTTCCAAATACATGCCTAAAGGCTGAAGCCTGCAATCATGGAAGTAACAGAGTAAGAAGTAACTGCTTAAAATGTTTATAGAAACCAGGTCACATCCCTCACCCTAAACTTATAGAACACCAGTCATTTAATGGTTCTCTTAGACCAAGGCTTAGCTGTGGCCCTACAAAGAATTCCCAAGAATTGCACCACACATAAACACTATGTCAGCTTCATATTCCTACACCCTCTGACATGACTGTTTCCATGCTGTGCTGGCAAAGGACCATCCACCATAGGCTTTCTGTCCCTCATACCAAAGGCCGTAGCCCTTAAATTCACTTAGCTAATTGATTTCACCAGTCTTCCTCTGAGTCACGTTGCTGGCAATCATGTGATTCCACTACTTTAGCATGCAGCCCTGCTCGACACCCTGAGGATGAGAGGACATGCCCAACTTCTCAGTATCTAACCGAGCAGCTGTATGTTATATGTGACCACGCCTGTCCTTGTAAAGATGAGGCCAGTTGTGATTCCAGTAGCACAATACAAACTGAGCTGAAAGTAAACCTTAATTATATTCATTTTATTGACAGTTTTTAATTGAAAGAGTATAAATGGCTGAAGAAGTATTGATTACATCACCAGGAAAAATAACAATGGTAAGTCCTTATTGTTACTATTATTAAATGGTTAGTTTTATTATTATTTTTATTGTCGTTGTTGTTACTTTTATATGTTGCTGTTAGTGTTTATTGAGGGTGTTATCATCTACTTTTCTGTCTCACATAAATTTCTTCTGCTTTATTATTTCTCTTCCTTTATTAAGGAAATATTTCATAATATTCTTACAAGAATTTCTGTCATTTAATAAAACAGAGGGTGCCGGCTTCATATAGCTTCAGTTTTTAGGCAAGGCCTGTAGTCACCCATTTTAAAATCAAGTAAATGATGTTCGTGTAATGCAACACATAAAGACAAGACATTGTTTCTTTTCTCACGTGTGTGTTCATAAGTAGCTGCGTCTGTCTACTTAGTGAGCTAAATTAAGTCTTCCACTGATCATATGTGTGCACTAGTCTACCTTAAGTGACTACATACACTCGATTCTTACCAGAGCATATACATTACTTGAGCTGTTTTTTTCTCTTATTGAATGTCATGTTCATTAAACATAATATTGCCACAGATCTAGATTATGTCCATTTATTTTAGAAAAAGGTTTTCATTTATCTTATAATGACATGGGGACAATAAAGGCTATATTTCTTGTTAAAACAAACAATACATATACTTTCATTAGAACTATACGCTCAGTGTTAATGTAAACTGGTATAATAAAATGGTATAATGCAGCAAATGAGCCTAAACCTTTTATTAGGGTGCCCCACTTTCCCCATATAACTGATTGATCTATTGATCTTGGAATCACTGTGACTCCTAATGGCTTCAGCTATAGCTAGTGTTGACAGACAATTATTCATTAGTTAATTTATGTAAGAATGTGTTCTTTAAAACCTCATCCTAGCCTGTTTATGTAGATTTTTTGATAACAATGCAAAATCAAAGCCAACTGCTGTTTGTTGGCATTTGTTTAGTGTATCATTGTCTGTCTTCACAAACTGATAAAACAATGTATCTTCATTCTTTTCATCTTGTATGATTTATTAAATACCTGTTCTATCTTTCATAGCACCTCACCTCATCCCTTCTGACAGTGGCCATCCTTACCTCATTTGGTAGCTCCATGCTCTACGGCTATAACCTGGCTGTGGTCAACTCTCCTGCAGTGGTAAGAGCCCATGATGATCAAATATATAATTAGGCTAAATAAAGCACCTGACTGAGAATGTGAAATTAAATATTTCTCTAACAAAACAAGAGAAGCATGCTTTATGTATCTATATATATATATCTTGCTTGTATGTTTTGCTGTCAACATTATGTAAAAAGTAAATAATACCCTAACCCTAAATAAATTCTATATTAAATATGCTCTGAAAGTGAAAGTGACTACCCTTGTCATTGCGAGGTCACGGCACAGCACACATGAACCACAACGAAATTGGACCTCTGCATTTTACCCATGCACACTCAAACCCATGCAGCAGTGGGCAGCTATTGAAAGCGCCCGGGGAGCAGTGACGGGGACGGTACCTTGCTCAAGGGTACCTCAGGGCAACCTATTGGGAAGGGGTTTGAACCCCCGATCCTCCGATCATGCGGCTAACGCCCTAACCGCTAGGCCACCGCTGCCCCCAAGATGAATATGAATTTATGAATATTTCTGAAATTAAACATATGGAAGCTGTGTTTTTCCCCCTTAAAATCTTATTAAGGCTAAAAGGGTGTCAAAACATTTCTGTCATGTGTTCCACACAAAGGTACCACTAACTGTGTGATAATAATAAAAATTTCAATGAATAACACCAACAACTACAATAAGAACAAAAATAAAACATTTTATTATTATTATTATTATTATTATTTCTGTTGTTGTTGTTGTTGTTATTATTATTTTCTTCTTACAATGAGTCCACCCCAAGGGTTGAATATATTCGACAGCAAGTGAACAGTAAGTTGATGAAAGTTGTTGAAAGAAGATCAAATAAGCAAGTCTGATCCACTTCTGCTGGGGTTATGGCTGGACAGCTGAGTCAGAGCCTCAAAAATGACAGTCTTAAAATGTCTAATGTGGTGTCTCTGGTATATAGTGGTTAATCACTGTTGTATGTGGGGAGCGAAGGCTGGTCTGGTCTGATCCCACAGAAGAGCTACTGTAACACAAACTGTTAAGGTAATGCTGTGTATGACAGAATGGGACCCTATATGGAGCTTTGCATTCACCAAGTGTCCATGCTGAGCAAATGAGCATCTGAACTGAAGATGGCGCAATGATAGAATGTGGCCTGTGTGAGTGTCAGGTGCAAACCTGGGGAAGAGACCCCCAGGATGCACTATGGGATGAAGTCAAACCAGCAAAGGCAGGGTGATGCTTTGGGACATTTGCTGCTTGGAACTTTGGTTGCAATTTATGTAGATGTTACTGACATGTCCCACCAACCGACAGACTGTTGCAAACCAAGTACATGCCTTCATGGCAATGGTATCATCTAATGGTGGCGGTGGTCTAGTGGTAGGGTACTTGCCTATGGACCTCTGGATCAAGAGGTCCCCGGTTCGAATCCCACCTCTGGCACTACCACCACTGGGTCCCTGAGCAAGACCCTTAACCCTGAGTTGCTCCAGGGGGACTGTCCCTGTAATTAGGCCCTGTAAGTCGCTCTGGATAAGAGCGTCTGCTAAATGCCGTAAATGTAAATGTAATGGCAATGGCCTCTTTCAGAATTCACTGCTAACATCTGGGTGCCATAAGCACACCTTCAGATGCCTTGTTAACTCCATGTCTCTGTGGGTCAGACCATTTTTGGCAGCACATGGAGACCCACGCAATGTTAGGCAAGTGGCTGAATAGTGTATAATATCATTTAGATGCTTTTAAAGATTAAGGTTTGATACTGATATTGGGCCTATGCCAATGTCTGCATTTACTTGTGGAGAATCCTGCCCCTTAAACAGCAATTAGGATGAAAGTTCACAGAAGTACAGACAGTTGTGTGTATTTTTTTTGCAAACGGTATAATATATATGTTTTATAATGTTGCCACTTGGGACATGAAGTACAGTAATTTTCTATTTATCAGTGTAGATGATGAAGTAAAGGTGAGCGATATTTCACTTATGTTAGCTAGCTACCCTTTTCTTTCCAAAAATGAGCTGTTTTCAGACTGAAATTCAAGCATCCCTTCAACTAGATGACATGTTATATATGGCTACCATTAGCTAACTGTTTACCAGTCAGTTCAGCTATTATGTTCTAAAAATACAACTTAAAATACAGTCGTTAAAATGCTTGAGCTAACCTTTGAGGAAATGTTTGCTGTTTAGACGTCAGAACTACTGGTTGCCATTCTTTTATTCCCTCCCCAGGGGGCATGTATAACATACATCCATCTCTTCCTCTGATCTGTGTTTCCTTGTTGGGATTCTTTAGAAGTACAGCCAAGATTGGTCCTTTAAGAGTGAGTCAAAACCATAAGATGACATTTATCACCCAGTATTTTAAGGGGCAAAAGACATAAAGGTATTCTCCCTAGATGACCTCCCTTTGTTAAACATGCAGGTTGCAGATCGATAAGGCTTGATTCTACAGTGTATTGGTGAAAGGTTACCCAAGTGAAAGCAGGAATAGGAGCTCTATAGAGGCAGTGTTGTGTGTGAGGAATGTGGGAGGAATGGACCATGTGGCTGAGACAAACCCTGGACAATACTCAGGGAATGCGGCCGATGCAACGTCATGATTCTGTAACTTCTTTTTATGGTATATTGATTACTGTATTGTGAAATCTGATCATGGATACTTCCAAAGATGATTATTTATTTATTAAAAAAGAAGAACTGATATGTTTATTTCTTTAGTTTGGACTGGCCCATAAAATAAAAATGTAAAAAAATGTAATAAGCGAATATTTCAGTATCTGTCTGTGATGTTATTTGTTTCTATATCCAGGATTCAATATCTATTTTAGGCCTTAACATGACTCTACAACATTCTATTAACGCAAGCTTAAAGGTTAAGTTTATCCATGGTTTAACTGAAACGTTTTAAATAAACATTATAAAGTCACTTTCTCAAAGGACATGGTGTTAGGAACAATAAAAATAATTTCCAGGTAAATTTAGTTTAAACTGCCCATTTTTTCTTTCAAGCACAGCAGAAAATCAACTAAAGGAAAAGCATTAAAATGGGCAGTAAAAACTGTCCCATTCAGGTTAATAGTTTGGCACTAGCTGTTAAAAGCTGAGTTTTTGAATACAGTCACTGATTTCAACACCAGAGCAGAGACTAAGAGAGAGCAGCAAAGCTAAATCTACACCAACATTAAACATTCAAATAACTGTCAGAGAGGCTCACATATCGAAATAGTATCAATTCAGAAGCTTTGGTTCTCATTTTGGTTAAACCTTAAACTTCAACTCTGCTTGTCATTTGGCCTTAAATTGTGAAACATTAAGTAGAAAGCAGCTAACTTACCAATGAATCAGGAAATTGGCTATTCCTTGCTAAGCTAACTTAACTGTCAGCAAGGATTTTAAGAGATTTTTTAAATCTCTAACTTACTTCTGTATCATCTCTAAATCAGTTCATGCCAAACTTTTTTGCCTCCTAAAGGAGTGAATGTCAGTTCATAGTAAGACGTTAGGGAGGAAGGTGAAAATGATCAAAAGCGAAATGATTTTATGTAAAAATGAACTAAATGAAACATACAGATGAACTTATTAAAATAAAGATTAGATCTGAAATGTAAGTAGGTTGGTTTTTAAGAAAGAAGAATTGTATTCCTTCAAAAATAAGTATTCAAGCCTGGAAAACAGAATCCAGGTCTAATACAGAAATAAGATCTTTTAAAAACAACTTCTATAATGGAGACGTATAGCATTATTAATCTCATGTCATCTACAGCGTTGTTTTTATGCAGCAGTGTTTGCCTCTAGCAGGTCTTCATGTACAGTAAGTGGGGACCTATTTGCCCTGCACCATTAGTCTGTTAATGGTGAAAAGATTCAAATGTTCCTGTTTATTTCTTTGTTTCATAGCTGACTGCTATATTCCCCATGAAAGTGATTTTGCTTCATGCTGCTTCTTTGTATACCCTAAGTACAGATTTTGAGCTTTAGCATTAAAATTTCAGCTTTAAACTTTACAAAACACAATTCCAAAAGGGTGTTCTGAGTCATTCTGAACTATAGAAAAACTCAGTGTTTTGAATTGTTGGATTAGTCAAAACAGGAAGCCTCTGCATGATTTAAAAGTCATTGTGTCCCTTGGATTTAATGAAAACTTTTCAGCCACTCATTCGAACCAGAAATGACTGTCACACAGTTGTACTCATGAGTCTGTGGCAGGATAACTGATACTGTAAAACTAACTCAAGTAAATTACCTTAAACTGATTAGGAACAGTGGAGGAAAAAAAGTTGCAAAGTTATTTGGTTAAACTGAGACCTGAGGATGGCACATGAGTGAGTGAGTGAGAGAGAGAAAAAGAGAGACTCATGGTTTGATTGCTGCATAAGACCCCTGTTGGCGCCCATATAGGCATATTTTATTGAATAGGATCTCTGTGTCTGAGCAATTTGGCCTGATGTGGTTTTTAAGTTGCATGACACTGTTAAATCTTACATTTGAAATGTAATTCCCCTGATATACACGAGTAATGTGGGAACAGTGTCATATGATATTCATGTTGCATTGGTTGATTTGTGACACAAACAATTATTGTACTACCACATCAAGGGAATTTACTTGACGGTCAGCGGGTGAAATTGACATTTTCATCCCCTCTCTTATAACCTTACAGTACATCAAGGACTTCTATAACCGCACTGTTGTAAGTCGGAATGGAACGGGGCTGAATGGAGAGGCGCTGACGCTCATGTACTCACTCACCGTATCTGTCTTTGCCATCGGAGGCCTGATCGGCTCCTTGATGGTGGGTACACTTGTCACCAAATTTGGAAGGTAAGACAAGAAGAGACCCCATAACATCTGGTGCTGTCTGGTCACTCTGCCAGGTACTCCCTAGAGTTTGAGAACCATTGTGGTACATGCCACCTCATCTGTTACCCCTTAGACCCTTTGTACTTCTCTGGATGACCTTGCTCACCCTCTGGAAGAGAAACAGTTTTGTTTTTCTGCCCTTTGGGCCCCAAACTTTTCTCAATAACTCTTCAGTAATGTGTATAAAAAAGCAAAAGATTTAATGGATGTCTCCATTCCATTGTCTTATGTTCTACTTTAATATGTAAAGAACATTTTTTAAAATAACATTTGGAGCATAAAGGCACAAGAACATCAACTTTTTATCACACCTCATAGGGTTTTCACTAAAAATCTTGTTAAAGACAATCAAAGTGAGATCCAAATTCAGAATGTGCAGAGACGTTTACTCAGAGGCTACTGCAGTGCATTAAGCAATAGAGGTAGGATTGTGTTTCTTTTACATGGCAATAAGAAACATGATAATACGAAGAATGCTCCCATTCTAAAGGCTGATACATTTTATTATGCTTACTGTGTCCAAACTACTTGGTTAATTTTTAAGGGGACAACAAAAACATCTTTGAAAGTGTTGCTGATGAGATGTTGGGTTCAAAAGAGGTAAAACAGGATGACAGATCTTACACTAAGTAATACAAAGTTTTCACTGCAAATTTTGTATCTACCCACGTTTTATCATGAGTGTGAGAAATAATTAGAATTCTTTGGCAGGCTCGCAGAGGGACTCGCAAACTCCTCCGCTTGTCTTGTCTGCCCTGAGCATCTCACGGGAGCTGCAAGATTAGACTGCGGACATTTAAATGCAAATGAAAGATGATGATTCACAACCCCATTTAATGTTCTAATCAATTTTGGTCCAGCAAAGTGTTTTATAGGACTAAGGCCATCATAGCACAGAGCATGGCACAGCTGGGTGTAAATCAGGGTGAAAGTTTACCACCTGATAGAACCAATCAAGGAGGCTAGCTATTTTACTCAGCGCTGCGGTCCTGGAACATCAATTATCTGGTTTTGATAGTTAAACTCCCTGGTGGCTGGCTGTTGAGCATAACTGCCCCAACTTAATGAGCAGTGGCAGGAACAGGACTCTGTGTTTCTGTCTTTGCAGAAAAGGAACCATCATCAACTCTACCGTACTGGTCTTCATAGCATGCTCCCTGATGGGCTTCAGCAGAATCTGTGGTTCACCTGAAATGGTCATTTTTGGCCGTTTCATCACAGGGATACATTCAGGTAACATATTAATCAGAAAATGAACAACATAGACATTGGATTGATCCCTTAATCCATGCCAGTTTGTATGTGCCTCACAGTGAAGTTTCTCACCTTGAAAATGACATATAGCATTTTTCACTGGACAGTGTGGTTCAGTAGGGTTATTAATCCAAATCCAAAACTGTGCTGCTTGTGTTGTCCTGTGTGTTTCTGATCAATTAAACGTTTAAATGCTTAATGAAGCTTAACTTATCATGGCTCTTTCCCATTTAGGGATCTCTCTGAGTGTTGTACCCATGTATTTGGGAGAGATTGCCCCCAAAAATCTGAGAGGCTTCCTAGGCCTCATGCCCAGTATCTTTATCTGCATTGGTGTATTCTCTGCTCAGCTTCTGGGTCTGCATGAGCTCCTTGGAAAGGTAAATTGCATAATATCCTTAGTAAAGCATTATGAAAATAACAATTTCCCCCAAGTATAGTTTCAATGACCCACCTAAAAAGTCACAGGTCTTTGCATTCCAAAGAGGCCATACTCAGGATTAATAAGGGATCTGTGTTTTTCAGCACCCACCCTGGTCTAATACAGTGGTGCCCAGTCCTTGCCTTGAAGATCTACTACCCTGCTGATTTTAGCTCCAACCCTAATCTAACACACCTGGTAATGAAGGCCTGGGGGAAGGGGATGCCTGAATGTTAGAGCCAAGTGTTTCAGATTTGAGCTCTCTAGGGCAGTAGATCTCCAAGATCACAATTAGGCACTGTTGCTCTGACTCATGTTATTACCTTATTGCCAACCCCTTCATGAATTGAGTCATGTGCAGTAAATCACAGAAAACACAAAACTGTACAGTTCAGGTAGTCCTCCATTGTTGGAACTGAGGAAAAGCTAGGACTAGTGCTGTTTTTTTTAACTTTACATCTGTCTGTGCTGCATGGTTTGGCAGGAGGAACACTGGCCCCTGTTTCTTTCCCTAGTGGCTGTCCCAACATTCATTCAACTGATGCTGTTGCCATGGTTTCCAGAAAGTCCTCGTTATTTGTTGATTGAGAAGCATAATGTTCATGCTACCATCACAGGTGAAAAAGCTGGTTTGAGTATGATTCTGTTGCTTTGAAAGTTTGTTTTTTAAACTATAATATATTAATCTGTTTTTGTCCCAGACAGACTAGGCTGTGACTTTTTACTAACAAGATTTCCATTCTATTCTGAACAAACTCGATAGCACTTGAATACTCTAAACTGAACCAGTGACATTGTTGTATAACATTCCGCACTGATGTCACGATATTGTTCAGAATATAATGCACTGATCAGCCATAACATTAAAACCACCTGCCTTTAATTGTATATATCCTCATGTACCACTAAAACTACTCTCACTTGTTGAGAGCAGTTGATAAGATTTCTGAAGGTGTACTGTAGTATTTTCACCAAGACATTAGAAGCATATGTTTTAAGTCCTGTAATTTGAGAGTCGGGTCTCCATAGATCAGACTAGCTTGCCAAACAGATCCCACATCTGCTAAATGGGATTCTGGGAAATTTGATATCCGATACGTTGAACTCCATTTTATTCAAGCCTGAAAATCTTTTCCTGAACATTTTTTACAGTGGGCTAGGCTGCTGCACAATTATCCTGTTGACCGTATCATACCAATTAGAGAATGCCCTTGCTATTAAGGATTGTACTTGTCTTAGACTTGGCCTTAGAATATTGCCCAGAACATTACAATGACACTGCCAGCTTGATTGCTTCCCATAGTGCATCCTTGTGTCATGTAATCGTCATGTTGCTCTGACAACAGTTGCAAATTATATTAAGAAGTATAAGTTTAATGGGACGTGGCCACAAGAGGAAATACAACCCCAGGCTGATCATAAGTATAGTGTCAAAGTCAAGTTTAGTCACTGTCTGATCACACCATCCACTGATTTTTGAGCAACAGTGGAAGAATGGAAGAAGACTTCACTGTTGAAGGAAAAATATAAAAAGCTAGACACGCTTTGGCTAAAACGCATCTTGACAAGCTATCAAGTTTCTGAGAGACAATGGACAATGCTTAAATATCCCCTACGATCTTAATCCTATTAAACATCTGTGGAAAGATCTGAAAAATGCAGAGTGGAGAAAGAATCCTGTAAACCTGAAACAAGGTAGTCCAGTGGGCAAAAATACCTATTGGTAAATGCAAGTCTCATTGACAGCTGTAGATATCTCTTGTTGGCACTGAGTGATGCTAAAGGTTGTGCAAAATATTAATTTAAGTGTACCACTATGTTTTCCATGCCATTTGTTTTTTATAGCAAAACATTTGGTTAAGTCAAAAATCAAAAGCAGTCTTATTTGTCTTAACATTGACCAATTAATGGTGAATACCATGATTGTTTTTCGCTTATTCATGTAAGGTTCTTTCATGGAAAGCTGGTCCGTGCCTGCATGTTTTTAATGCTGTGGCTGATCAATATACATATCATTTTATATTATATGTTATATTGTGCTTTTATATATATACCTTATGTATTTAGCCGAAGGGTACCTCAGGGTAACCAAACTATACATTGATCTGTCTTCCCACAGCCCTAAAGTGGTACAGATCCAAATGTAACATTCAGTCTGAGATTGAAGAAATGCAGGAAGAGCAACGCTCTCTGTCCACGGTAGAGACTGTGTCTGTCTGGCAGCTGTTAATGGACCCTACAGTCCGCTGGCAGGTCCTCTCTGTGGTCATCATTAATATTGGGATGCAGCTGTCCGGTATTGATGCAGTAAGAAAGTGTTTTGATTACATTCAACTGCAAAAGGCTTTGAAAGCTTTTAACAACATGAAAGCTTAAACAACTAACTATTCTAACAGTATTGAGATGATTTATCCAAAGGCTGTGACCTGCCATGCACTTGAACAATGCATGCGTCTGGAATAAGCCCTGCGTTAATTTCTGTAATATTTGGCACAAAAATATTAAATCTTCTGTTCTCTCTGAGAACTAGAACATTGCAGGAGCATAGATGCAACCCAGTGACAGTCGTCGGTGTGGGTATTCTGGGCTTGCTCAATATGCCTTTTGAATTTAGTACAAAGGCATCCAAGAAAAATTACCTTTCTGAATTGTTTTCTTTGGCTGCAAATTAATTATTGAAATGATTAAGTGGATGCAGAGATAAGAAAGCTCATACTTTACCCATCAGAGCTGAACAAATTAGAATGCCTTATTTCTAGAGTGTGTTTATAGCATCTAATTTGCTCCACCAGTCCAAGGCAATAAATTAAAGCTACAATTTAGGCAAATCAAATAGAATGGTCACATTGTATAATTAAACATTTACTGTATGAGATTTACAGTGACCAGGTCCTGGGTAAGGGGAAAGGAACATTTTTAAATAAATGAATATATGAGAGCTTAGGAGTAACAACTGTTGTACCCAGTTGAGCTGAAATTGCTAAATAATATACATTAAGAAAAAACCTATGTGTCCTAGTGCTCATGTTACAGACATTTCTTTAAAAAGGTGCTAATATGAACCCACATACAGCACTGTGCAAAAGTTTTAGGCAGATGTGAAAAAATGCTGTAAACAAAGAATGCTTTCAGAAATATAAATAATAATTGTTTATTTTTATAAATTTACAAAATGCAAAGTGAGCGAACAAAAGAAAAATCTACATCAAATCAATATTTGGTGTTACTACCTTTTGCCTTCAAACCAGCATCAGTTCTTCTGGCCCCACAGAGCCCTGATCTCAACATCATCCAGTGTGTCTGGATTACATGAAGAGACAGAAGGATGTGAGGAAGCTACATCCACAGAAGATCTGTGGTTAGTTCTCCAAGATGTTTGGAACGACTTACCAGCCGAGTTCCTTCAAAAACTGTGTGCAAGTGTACCTAGAAGAATTGATGCTGTTTTGATGCTGTTTTGAATTGATGCTGATTTGTTTTAGATTTCTCTTTTATTCATTCACTGAATTTTGTTGATTGATGAAAATAAATGATTAACACTTCCATTTCTGAAAGCATTCTTTGTTTACAGCATTTTTTCCACACCTGCTTAAAACTTTTGCACAGTACTGTATGTAATGCATGAGCACAAAGCTCAGAAATGCTTCACATTTAGCTGTTAACATTTTTAAAGCTTAACAAAAAATATATGCATTCTTTCTTTAACATTCTTGACTCTTTAATACCCATATAATAACAATAAAAAATTAAGACTCAAGAAGTTTCATGTCAAAGATGAAAAAAGCTGTAATTCAAGTAAACCAACTTGTGTGCCTTGCAGTAAATCAAAACCGTCAGAACTGTTATGTGAATTTGGGTATCCTTTGAGAAATGAGGATTGGAACAGAGGTATTGGTTTCCAAAATGTACAAACTGCATTTTCTTTAATATTTTTAGAGTAAGTTTTAACATGACTTCCTGCTTGTTCTAAACTCCAAGTAAAACTCTGATAGGGCCAGCTTCCCCCTACAGCAATTCTTTCTAATCAGGAAACGCAACTTGATAAAAGTAATTCTAGGCTTTTAGTTCAAAAAATTTAAAGAAGATGAAATAATTATTAAACAAACAAATAAATAAATAGTTTTTATACTTTAAAATAAATAGCAGAGGAGAAGATCTGATGCTATGATTTGCACACAGTGTACCCCGTTTCACATTATAGATCTGATACATTTTATTCCATGGCATGCAAGGAGCATTCTGAAACATCTGCTCTGTCGTAATTCGCTTGCACTCTTAAAAACTTCTTTTTTGTTTAAGCTTCAGTCAGGAGGCCAGGTCTCCCTTCTTAATTATTGGAGGCCAAAAGAACTTACCTCTTCACTCATGTTCTTCTACATGCTGATTAATTTGTTTTTACATGGACATCTCTCAATCTTTATCCATAGGTATGATACAGGTTGTTTAAATATGATTAAATACCTCTGCTCTGGCTGCTTGCTGTTGTCACTTAATCACACACCAATCCAGTTGCCTTATAACAATATAACAATATTTGCCTACATTGCAATATCATGACTGGGAGGCAAACATTGCATATTACATTTAATGATTTCATTTAAAATGAGGTTTTAAAGATGCTGGCTTTTTAGGAGAAGTATAATGAATGAAAAAGTGTTAATTGTTTGAATAGATGATTGACAGTCATTATGTCACAAGGGAACATGAATGTGTGGTGAACAGAGAATGGGAGAAAGCCAGGGTGTGTGTGTGCTCGTGCATGTGTGTGCATGTGTGGGTAAATGGGGCTGACAGGTGGTGAGTCTTGGCTGAGTTGAGCCGAAGCAGCAGGAGAGAGGCTGGCCGTGTGTGTCCTCTGCACTCCCAGCAGCTCTAAAACCGTCTGTGTTCCCTCTGATTACCCCCCTGCCTAAACTTGCATACACCTCCCCAGCCCCAAAATTGAATCTGAAGTGTTGTATACCAGAACCTTGCAGCCATGATACACCACCTGGACTTGCCAAAAATCACCAGCTTCCTTTCTCTTCTTTTGTCACCGTCTTTCTCTAACCCACTGATCTGTTATTCACCTCTGCCTGCAGATCTGGTTCTACACCAACGACATCTTTGAGAATGCTGGGATTCCAGCCCCTGAGATCCCATACACCACTGTTGGAACTGGGGCCATAGAGATTATTGCAGGCCTAATAGGGGTGAGTCCTCCTTTACAAATGGAACCCTTTAATAATAACAGAACATTATTTTATGCTGACAAATTAGAGTCTTTAGGGTCTTGCAAGATGTATGAAAACATGAATGCAATGTTCTGATCATCATTTCACACAGTGCACTCCAAACTAGTTATAAATGCCTAATTATGCTTTCTTTAGAATGAAGCATGCCATTTGTCCAGTTTTTGTTGTTGTTTTTAATTACTGAAAATATTATAATATGCCCAGAAAAGAATATTGTTTTGTAGTGCATTGGGATAACAGTAAATAACATCATATTGGCCAGCCCTGTGTGGATTTAATTGAGCAATAGGTGATTTACACGTTCATACATTCAAATGAATGCAGAATTAAAGCAGGTCACTTTGTGAAAAAACTAGCTTAACCTCTAAAAATGAAGGTGTCAAAAAGGGTCTAATAGTGATATGTTTTTTTTATTTGAAAAAACTCTATACCATAATATATTTTCTTCTAGAGCTGTCCACTCATTTGAGAGGCTACTATGAAACAAAAGAATGTGATGAACCCTATGAAAAACGTGACCCACAAACCATGACTGGCAAATCACTGGAGCTCTTCTGAGCTTCCTTTTGAGACTTTCCTTTTGTTAAGTCTGTGGCATTCAATAAGAACAAGCAGGTCCTTGTAGTACTGTGCTATAGTACAGAGAGCAGGCCATGTGTGAGCTATCCCTTCAGAGCATCTCTGCCTCTCCGTCTGTTCCGTCTGCTTCACTTTGCTTTTCTCTCCATCTTCTGCAGTGCACTTTCACTAGTTTTCCGCTCTGACACTCATAGAAAACAGTGCATGAGATAAGGGGAAGACATTAGAGAGACGGATGAGACTTGTTCCCGCCGGCTCCTTTCCTGGGTCACATCTCAGCGCAGTAATGGAGGCCAGACGCAGTCTCCCTCTCCCAGTCGTATCGCTTAGCCAGGATTTAGTGATGCACCAGCAGCGGCTGAAGGAGGCGAGGCGCGCTGTTAGTCAGGAGAACTCATTGCTGTCAGTGTCAATTGGTCCTCACTTGGGAGGCGAATGGCACACGGGAGGAAGGCCAAAGATTGGTTATAAAATTACAGCTATTCATTCTGCTGTCAGCTGCTCTCCGCACCCTCCTTTAAGTCAGCACACTGCTTTGGCTCTCATCTTTACTAACACTTAATGAAAAATTTAACATGCTCTTATTGTGCCACAGACTTAATTCAGGAGTTTAGAATCAAATGTGTTCAAGAAATAATTGGGTACTTCCTATACAGATCTTTCTGGCTCTACGACTGCTCTGACAGACAGCTTGCAGTGAGAAGCTATGAATTTGTCAGTCGGTTGGATGAAATTATGGCTTATTTTAACATGGTTTAAGATCTACTTTATCTACAGAATCTCAACAAAAAAATTGAGAGACCAGGGTTTTACACTGGGATGACTGGCTGACCCATTTGCAAAAAAAAAGAAAAGAAGAAAATTAGAATGCGAAAATGCAAAATAAAAAATTCATCGGTGAGGTAATTTGCGTATTATTGTTTGATCATTTCATCATATCTATTTTAATTTTTATTTTATCCAAATCAAATATCAACATTCTGTAATTTACTAAAATTCAACCACAGAACTTACAGCTTAAGGAGCATGTGATCTTTAAGATTTGGAAATAAATGGGTTCCTATCAAACCAAGCAGAACCCCATGGCTTTCAGAGAACTAAGATGCTACATTAACTGTTGGCAGTCTTATAGCACTCCTGATGCTTCAAATCCGGTTTTTGCCAATTACAATTACAATCCCTGATCAGTGTTAAAACTCTGTGCTGCATCAATGAATCAATATGAGGTTAAAAAAAATGTAAAAAGCAATGGGAATTTACAAAAAATGTTCCCTAAATCCTATTTTTTCTGTTTTCTTTTGTAGTGTTTCACAATTGAACGACTGGGAAGAAGGCCGTTGATCATTGGGGGTTTTGGGATCATGGGAATATGTTGTGCTGGAATAACACTTTCCCTCATTCTACAGGTGAGTATTGATTAAAACAACTTATCTCAATGTATTTAATTATTTTGTAAAGCTAAAATATTTTACACTGAGTCATGCTTTTGTTGTCCTCACTTAGACACATGTGCACTTCATGAAGTATGTAAGTGTGGGCTGTGTGGTTGGCATCATTGCTGGGTTCTGTATAGGGCCAGGTAAGTGTCTTGTGGATTAATACATTCTAGTTTCTTTAAACAAATAACTTTCGAAACCATACTTCCATCAACTGCTTAATGGATGTGCTCAGACATGGTCTCCAGAGTATTGTTTAGACTGGATCAACAGATGGCCATCCTTTGACCTCAGATTTCCCACAACGTCTGGAAGTAGGGAAATAGCGACACCTGGAGGAGAAAAGCCTGACTATAATATTTGAAAGAAAAAAAAAAGACTTAGACTTTTTACCTTAGTAACAAAGGTGATAGTAAAGCATCCACATTTTTAACTTGATTACTTTGTTCATAATTAGCTTTGAATATGTTGTGGAGATCTTACAAAAATTGCACCTTAGACTGGATTTTGCATTTTGCTTTTGGCTGATTCATATTCGTGAAGTAATAACACAGTAAACAATGCAAGTCTTTTTTTCAAGGGCAGTTTATCTCCCACTGAAAAACTTTACAATTGAACTGCATATCTCCAGTAACCTGGAATCAGAAGATGGAGGTATAAAATTCTCCTTGTGCATGAGTTGCTCTTTTAGTGATATATCAATATCAGGCGAGGAGTTTATGCATGCCACAAGTGCAGAGCAGAGGAGCACTGCTGAAATGATGAATGAGACTGAAAGCACTTTACTCTGTTGATGTATTATCCAACCCCACTCCAAAATCTATAATTCATTCGCAGGCCGCAGTCTCAATCGCTGTAATTACATCTTTAATTAGGATTTTTTATGGCTCATTGTTCATAAACAATGATGAATATGGCTTTTTAAGACAAAATCCTGCATGAACAATGAATTACAACTAGAGTTCCTTATCAGTTTAACTGCAGCACGCCTTCTTCTGCAATTATCATGCACAAATAATGAAGCCGCCGCTTGGCTTGTTCCTGAATTCATTAGACTTGAAATAACACCTTGCGCCTGCTTATTTTTCACTTGTAACCAAAAGGGATTACAAGTTAAGCACTGGAACAATCCCTACTTCCTGCATATTGAGATAACGAGCAGCTCATAAAGCTACTTTATTGTCTTCCTCCCACCATGAACTGTTGCAGTATGGAAAAGCAATGGATATATGCATTTATGAATGTAGCATACATGCAAATATTTAAACATAACTATGCATGCTTCATACATACATCAGAATAAACACTTTGATTCAATTATCAACACAATAGAGCAAATTAATGCAATTAATGATTATTCTTGGGTTCTTAGTTTTGTTTTTTGTTTTTTTTTGCTTGTTTCTTTGTAAGCTGGTGTTCCTTTTCTTATCACGGCTGAGCTTTTCAAGCAGTCTCATCGTCCTGCTGCATATACTGTGGGAGGCTCTCTAAACTGGATGTCCAACTTCACCATTGGCTTTATCTTCCCTTTCTTACAGGTACTATTCCGTATATGATTTTTTCAAAAAGGCACTCTAATGAGTTCATAAACAGACTGAACCTGTGTTTATTGGGTGGGAAACATACATTAGATAGCGTAAGACAGTAATGAGGTTGTGATCATGAAGGGATATTATTTTGCTCCATGTTCTTTCAGAAACCTGTCATATGCCAATTTGGACCATCTATCCATTCCTTTGGTTGAAGCTTATTTAACCTTGTACCCTTTCTCCTCTCTGTCACAGATGTCAGCAGGATCCTACTGCTACCTGGTGTTTAGCAGTGTATGCTTAACAGTAGCCATCTATGTGTTTTTTGTCATTCCTGAGACAAAGAATAAGACGTTTGTGGAGATTAGTCAGATGTTCGCCACTAAAGAGGCGGTGGTTGAGAGCCAGGCCCTCAGTCAGCCAGATCAGCTCAAACTGAAGAAGATGAATGGATATGGAGCGCTAGATAACGGCTCACTTGAGTTTGACAGCTCCTCCTCCTGCCCCTGAGACGAGTAAAGAGAGAGAGAGAGTTTAATCATGTGCTATCTTTTCAGTATGTTCTACATGGTTCAGTTAACTATTTTCTGAGCCAGTACATATATTATGGGGCCAATATGTGACATTAATAGAATTTATGAGAACACAAGAAGTATATTTATTTAGTGGTCTTGTCTATTTGTTTTATATCCTATCAAGGCATGTGTGGATACCGTGCTTGGAAACCAATTAATGTAATTTCTTTAACACTGCAACAGAAGCCTATTCGTTTTGAATCTATGTAACAAAGGACACTGTTTATGACATATTAAAGTAACCTGGCTCTTAAAGAAACAACATCAAGTTATTGTTTACAAGATGCATTTCAAAAACTGGAATATTGTGAGAGTGCAATATTTTCTGTCAGTTATTTAAGAGGTTTCATGTATTCTAGACTCATTTCACATAAACTAAAATCTTTCAAGCGTTTTCATTTTGATAAACAGACCCCACAGCTCAGAAATATGCATTTACATAAAACATTACCAGTTAATAGAATATTTCATTTCAGTAAACTACTTCTCAAACAGTATTTATACTGTACATCTCTTGGCCTAATTCAGTACAAGCAAGTACAGGCATTGGGAAGACTGCTGACTTGACAGTTGTCCAGAAGATGATCATCCACCACCTCCACAAGGAGGGTAAGCCACATAAGGTCATTGCTGAAAAGGCTGCCTGTTTTGAAGCATAATAAAGGTATGGAAGGGAAAAGGATGGTAGGAAAAGGTGTGCAAGTACCAGGGGTGATGGCAACCTTGAGAGGATTGTCAAAAAAAAGTCAGTTGGAGAGAATTTCATAAGGACAGGCTACAACTGTCTCGTTAGTCTTAGATGGGCTAAAGAGGACATTGAAGTGGACTGTTGCTCTGTTTTCCAAAGTCAAAAATAAATTTTGCATCTCGTTTGGAAATCAGCGTCCAGGCATTTTGAGGAAGCGTGAAGACTCAGAGAATCTTTTTGAAGTCCAGTGTGATGTTCCAATGACTGTGAAGATTCGGGGTGCCATGTCATCTGCTGGTGTTGGTCCATTGTGTTCACATGCTTCTCTCTGCTGACCAGCTTTATGAAGATGGCCATTTCCTTTTGCCTAAACCACTACCATATGGTCTGCTGACCATGATATTACTTTTCTTGAGTGGCCTGCCAATTCACTTGACCTGAACTTCTTATCAAGAGAAAGATGAGAAACACCAAACCCAAAAAATATATATAGATATTATAAATATGTACTACAAATGGATCACATATATACAAATATATATGTTTTGGCTGTTTTCATAATCAAACTTTCCAGATCAAAATTATTTCTGTAAATTGTTTTGTTGATTAATCTTAGGAAATACTCGAATATTCTGAAATGTTGGATTTCTGATTTTCAACCATAATCATCCCAATTAAAGCGATTAAAAGCTTTAAATATTTCCCTTTACATGTCATAAATATGGAATATATGAAAGGTTTCCTTTTGGAATTAAATAATAAAAATGCACTTTTTCCTGATTTTTTAGCTGTTCCTCTGTGTATCACAACCATGTACAAAGATGCTGTTCATGCTGATTTTTTCCTCAGTTCTAGTTGCCAGAACATTACATGATTTTGACTTGCTGATTTATGTTTCACTACAGCTTAATTTGTTTAGTTCAATTCATGCCTTTTTTACATACAAAGGTTCTCACATGTGTGCAGTATTTGTAAATGTGTAGATGTGTAGTCAGACTGTTAGATATGTACCATACTTGCACAGAGCTCTGTCATATTTCAAGGATTAAGGATGCTGGACAAACCCTCTGATTATGTTTTCTAATATATTTGACATGTATCAAGATTCTTTTTCCAAAGAGGCCTTTTTATAGCACACAAATAAAAGACTCTGAAATGAATCTGTGGTTCTTCATTTATTGGAAGCAACAGGGGGCCAAGGTGATAAAAGCTTAGAAAGCAGGATGTGAGTGGAGACGTGGCAGACCCTGCCAAGCAACTCCGGTGCCAGCCCACAGCAGCTTCATTAACTCACTGAGGAGGCGGATTAAATGCTTAATTAAAGAAAAAGGTTATCTTTTTCACCTTGCTCCATGTGCACTGCACTCTTAGACAAGTCAGCTTCAGCTGGACACACCCTCTAAAAGCATCTGACATGCTGAGAGTGTAAAGTGTGGTCCACCTGTGTCTAAAAAAGGCAACAGAAAACTGCCTCAATACAGTGCAGAGCTTGTATTTAGACCTGCTTTCAGTCTAATCACATCTAATTAGGTTTAAATTACATTTAAATGACACAGCAGAAATTCTCTCATTATAACAGAAGGGAACAGAATCATATGAACCAAAATAAATCCCTGTTCAGTCTTTTTCTCTGTGGTGTAGACTAGCTGCTCTCCATCTCAACTGAGCCCTCAGAGCTGCAGGCTGGATGTGGCCTCTCAGCTCAGCTCCATCAGGTGCAGAGATGTGAGGCTGCTGAGCTGCTGGGCTTGCTGGCCCCTAGGCAGTGGTGCTCCATCTGTGTGTGAGCCTCACCACTTCCCCAAAAGAGGACAAATGATAGGAAAACCCTGCGTCTCCTGGTGCAAGAAGAGAAATTGTGATCTAAATCGCGTCTGGCTTTAGTTTTCCCCAGCCCTCGTCCACTGGGCTCAAGGTCACTGCTTAAATGTGGCCTCGATGGGCCTCTGTCCTCAACCAGTTCACTTTCAGAGGAGGACCTCATCAGACTTACACTCTTCCAGCTGATGTGATTTTGGAAGACTAGCAGCAAAAGCCAGCTGTTTTAGTCAGAATCTTTATTCTTTCCTGCTTTCCCCCATGCATAATCGTCTCTCCCTCATTTACAGAATCGAGACACATTTTGCGGGAAGGAAGGAAATGTTCAGCCTCAATCATATTTTCAAAATCTCATCATCCCTTATCCAAAAAAAAATAACATCCAGAATTTGCTGCTTTAGAATTTATGGAAAAAATGTCTATGGAACTCTACATCACTTTTTTGGGTGCATTGTCTTGTATCTCCAATGCAACACTGAAGAGGCAACACCAAACATGCCCTGGATGAGTGACAGTTATTGAGGTAAAGGGAAAATTCTGCATAAGAGTATACTACTCTTTCAATAGGTCTAAACTTGCTCTTAAGTTACTTTTCATGTTATGCATTTCATAGTGCAACTTTGTATCCTTCAGTGTCGAATGATAAGCTGGACTACACTTTTGTATCCTTTGGCATTTAAATTAATTTTGCATGTATGCACAAACAACCACTTGGAAGCCCCCTGTACAATATGTTGTTTTGTGTACCACTGATGTAGAGGCAAGGTGGATACGGTTTGTGGTTACTATTTGGCTTCCAAGCAGAAGTGTAATTCTCTCTACATTTACCAGATAGAAAAAAAAGAACAAAATTGAAACAGCCCTTAGGTTACTATCCCAAAGCACCTGCCTTTTTCAAGATGCATCAGCAAACCAGAGTGTTCCAGTATTTATAGTGAAAAATATCAGTATATGCTATTTTGGCATTACTGTAAGAAGAAAGTACGCATGGCTACCGCAGTGATTGTTACATTTTTTCTAAAGCACGCTTTTAAGTCCATCCTAAGTGTCCCAGTGCTGGTTGGATTGCTGTTATTCTTAAATCTACACTCAGCCTCCATGGTTCCTCGCACAGCACTAAATACAGGCTATTATTTCACTCTGAATTGACTCCCCTGAAGGAATGACTGTCGTCCTGTAGGTCAGCAGGAGGAGTGGATGTTGGTCTAATTAGCAGCAGAAGAATCTACCCTCTCTTCAGCACCTGTCACTGCAGACTCAACTCCGCCGCCTTGTGGAAGGGGATAGGAAAGGAAGCTCAGCATAACAGGGGCCTTGTTACAGTGTGTAGGTATTTGCTTCTTTCCCAACATGGCAACTTTAACACATTCTCCTATTTCCTGTATTGGTCACTTGCATGTTTTCAAGATTTTATCTAAAAGCAGACACATTAAAATTCTCACAGTGGAATGGAAACAAGCCCAAGAATGTTACCACCTCCCTCCGACCTCGTAAAGAACACAAACAGACACAGTACCCTCACAAAGAAGACCCGCTGCTCCCTCTAACATTTTAATTAATGACAACAGATTTTCTCCTCATAAGTGCTTTAATGTGGCTTATTGCTGTTGCAGTCCCCTTGGCCGTGGAAATATTATGTTGACGGATGTGCTGTGTCGCTGGCACTCCCTGGATGGAGGCAGCTGTCAGGCCCGGGATGATAACATTAACGCAGGGGGAAAGTGATGACAAATGCCTGTTATCAGCGAACGAGGCCGGTGACAAATCGAATCGCGGCTCCCAAGAACCCCCATTACACCGTAATAAAAAAAGATTGATGGTCCTCTCTGTCAGGACCTCTGTTAATGCGATTTCGACTGGTCTCTCCGGCTTCCAATTAAGATGTGGAGGAGAGAGAGAGAGAGAGAGAGAGAGAGAGAGAGAGAGAGAGAGAGAGAGAGAGAGAGAAAGAGGGAGACAGAGAGAAAGCCCTACTAATTGGATCAGTGAAGCCAAAGGCACTTTCTTTCTCACTCTATTTCTCTCTCTCTCTCTCTCTCTCTCTCTCTCTCTCTCTCTCTCTCTCTCTCTCTCTCTTCCTCTCTCTCTCTCTCTTTCAGCCATTCTCTCCTCTTGCTCTCTTTTTCACTCTGGCTCTCTCCCTTCCTCTCTCTCTCTCTCTCTCTCTCTCTCACTCACACACTCTCTCTTTCTCTTTCTCTCTTGCCCCTCCCTGGCTCTTGTGATGGCACAGTCTGGAGCGTATCTTTGTGCATTCCGTTATTTCAGGATTTATGGCTGGGTGGTGGGAATGCAGCCTGTGCCGGCAGTGATGGGGAGCGTTCTGTCTCTCTGCCAGCTCACACATACAGACAGGCACAGATGGGAGTAGAGATACAAAACCCAGCCAGTGATGAAACATCCTGACAAACAGTGGGACAGACAGAGAGACAAATAGCTCCACGTGAACCACTTGCCATGCAATTAAGTAAATAAGGATTGACTGTGTGTCACTGGTACGCTTGGAGTATGCCATCCCTCACTGATGTCTCTGCGTCACCCACTGATTTCATTATCGACGAATGCTTGTTATGCTCCTAAAGGACTTTTTGTGGATTAAATGGTGAATGACTTGACAATGCCTAGACAAAGAGCTCGGCCCATTTTGATAATGTAGTGCCTGTTAGTATCACCTGGAGGTTATGCCTTCAGTAGCCTTGACATGCAGGTAATAACACCACTTGGATCTACTGCACCAACAGCCTGGCATCAAGCCAACCTTTTTAGAGCATTTGGATTGGCTCAAATACAGCCAGTGTCTCAGGCAAACATTTTTTTGCCAGATGGGAAACACATGAGAGACAGTGACCATGTTAAACAAGATACAGAATTGTGTGAGTTGTGTCTTTTGATGAGATATCAATCACCCTGCAGGCCATTCAGCAGAACAGGGGATCAGCAGCAGACCCATAGTCCTTTGTAGAGCTCCAAGTAGATGAATCTGCTTTGCCCTCAGCTCTGTGCAGCACCTGCTGATGGCGAATAGCCCTCCATACCCATTTCATGTCCAGTGGGCCCATATCCTGAGAACGTTATCTTCCTCCCTTTATGAGATAAAGTATAGAAAACAGTTTTGACCTCTATTTTCTTTGAAGTGAGTTCTGTAGCTGAAATATCGAAGCAGAAGATGTTGATTAAATATGGCTATTGCTGGCTGATGGGGGGCAAATATATCAATACATAGCTCTCCAAGGGAACAAGCGACCTGAAATCTGAAGCTGAAGTATATTTTAACATTCATATTTTATCACAGCCCAGCAACTTTATCACAGCAAGCAATTTTATATCAAAACAGTCATTATTATTATTGTTGTTGTTGTTGTTGCTGTTGTTGTTCACAGCAAAAGCCACTCCTAAAGATCTCTCTCACGATCACGCAAGCAAAAACACACCTCATCTGTCTCACATATTGTCATATGTAACTAAAATGGCTAAAAGATATTTTTGAGGAGCTCAGATATTAGGTATATTTATATTAGGATTACATACTTATTTTAAAGGCATTGGATTGGAAGGCATTGGACACACGAAATTTGAAAAAATTAATTCATAAATGATTACTGTGAGAACTTTGGAAGAAGCAGGTTGGTTTTTACTGGAAGAATGGATGAGTTATAGTTACTGTTATTAGGGTGCACAAAAGTTCAAAAGGGGACAAATTAAATACTGACAGGTTAAATAATGTGCTGCAAATAACTGATTGGCTATTTTGGCAAACAAATAGATAAAAAATAAATATCCTATATGCAGTGGCTATATTATTATTATTATTATTATTATTATTATTATTATTTACTGTTGACTGTCAGAAGAGAGCAGGGTACACATTTTGCAGGGAGCTGTGCAGTGTGACCTCTAAAGGAGACTCCTATGAGGTCATCTCCCAGAGAGCCTCGAGGGGCTAGAGGATCTGGAGGATGATATGAGAGTTTTTATTGCATCAAGCTTGTAGTTTCCTTCTGAAAATAATGGCCGGGGGGGATGAACTGTTTGGTTATTGTGACGAAGTCTTCACGTTATCACATAAAAAAAAATAAATAAAAAAAAACTGAACACCATCCAATTTGTCCTAAGCCTTTTTATAGCATCTGTGTGAGCTGGCTATGAAGGAGGAGAAACTGCTGATTATGTTTTATTTCTGTTTACAGCTGGTACAAGACTTGCTTAATGAAATCAAGAAGTGTTATTATGCATGGTTAATTGCAAATTTGCCAGAAAATGTAAAATTTAATGTCTGCCATTTTTAAGGTTAGCGGTCAGTAGCAGGACAACTGGTCTGTTGGCACTGATCCTTCCTTTGTCCATTCATTTGGACATGAGCCACGTACTGATAGCCAGAACAATTATTTTGAGGACCTGCTATTTTACATGAGAGGTTTGGCTGTACATCTTTGCAGAATGCAACAAAAAAAAATCTACTCATAGAAAATACTAAATTCCTGGTTTAACATTTCATAACGTTTATTGAATATAGATATGTAATATAAAGCAAAAACCTCAAAATGAATTGTTGCTGAGTATTACAGTAGGCTGTAATAAAACAAGCCAGTGGTTCCACACATAACAATGGAACCTGTCCTGAAGAATAACTGCGCGTGAGTTGTTCGAACGTGGGTGTCTTTTGCACTCCAACATAAAGCACAGCACTCGTGGCCCACACTAGGCAATAAGAATGAATTTTGCTTAGCAGTGAGAGCTTGTTTGATGAATCTGGCCTGTTGAGTTTATGAAGATCAAATAAGCTCATTGTGTGGCTTGGCTTTCATCAGAGCAGCTCTGCTCAGTGCAGGGCCATGAATCCAGGGCTAGGGAGGTGGGTGATGGATAGCTGGAGGCTGGCCCCCATCAAGGCCCGTCCGGTGGGGGCTCCCGACAGCCAGGCCGAGGTTAGAGAGACAGAGGAGGAAGATCAATTCTTTGAGCACAGGGAGAAATTAGGCATGAAATTAAAGCTAGCTATCGCTGACCGCTGCCTGATCCCCGCTGCAGTTAAGCTCTTATTCCGACAGTTCTGTGCGATAGCTCACAAAGCGCCAGGCCACTCGTACATTTGGCAGATGCAGGACTTAGATTGAGCAGACAGAGACACAGACAAAGGCAATGGACTAGCCCTGCGCCAAGATGGCCGCCAGTTTCAGTGCTGATGACCCGCCATTACTTATACTGCTTGAGACCAAGTGCAAGGTCAGTTCAATCTGGCCCCACCATAAATCAGTGCACTAGTGGAGAAGCCAAGGTTACGGGCCCTGACAGCCGTCACTGAGGAGAGGGTATTTATAGATGAGAAGCTGGGAGGGGTGTGTGTGTGTGTGAATGTGTGAGTGTGTGTGTCAATGTGTGTATACGGGTGCACTTGCAGCTACATGTGTGCAAGACTGGGGAGTTTGAATCTGTGGTAATTATAAATTCTCTGTTCTGGAAGCAACTATTATAAGCAACATCACTGTATTTGACCAAAAAGACACTGTGCTGTGATGTATATGGCATTTGTATTTGTTAAGCCTTATTAATCATTAAGCATGTGAATGTGAATACTTATTTGACAAGTATTAGGTATGTATATGGTACAATGCAGCCATGGTACATTGCTGCTCTAAGAAGGAGAGCAGAAAGTCTGTATGGTGTGCCACCTAGAGTCTGTTAACAATGACAGCACCTCAATACTGTTAGCATGAGAACAGTTAGTTAGTTCAAGTCCTTCAGCTGCTACTATAACCAACAATGTAAGTAGAACTGAAGCTTGCATTGGAAACATTGAGCTGTTCTCTCAGTATATTAGGTACAGTCAAATGTGAAAGTTTAGATATCCCTGGCCAAATCATGTTGGAGTTGAGGACACTCAGGAAAGGCAGAAAAGTAATAGAAAATGTGCAGTTTTGCAGACCAGACCCACATTTATGTTTCCTGTATAACATGTGTAAGTGTGTACTTTTCACAAATGTTAAGGGGCATTCAAACCTTTTGCACACACTTTTGCATATGGAGCATACGGAAAGTTTTCCTCATTCTTTTGTTTCAGACTTCATAATCTATAAAAAACAGACCTCATTGACCAAACAAAAAACATGTTTTGGATTGGTTGTTTAATTTATTTGAAAGAAAATTGTCCACCTGTGACTGATTACATTAATTTGATATAATCTGTAAAGTAAGGCCATGGGATGCAAAATTAGCAAACAAAAAGTCAGCGACTGCAAAGGAAGTATGCAGAGGTCTGATCACTAAAAGTTAAAGGGATTTCTTTAACAATTTATGCAAAACTCATAATTCATAACAATTTATACAAAATTAATTTTCATTTCCATCATCCATGGGTATGTAATAGCAGAATGTTTAAGCAAAAGTTTGGGCACCCGACTTTAACACCCACTTTCACAGGTATCTTAGCTAGTAAACACTTTTTTTGGTTAAGAGTCATAATTAGGGTGTTTCACCCATCCATCCTTGCAAAGGGCTTCTAATTCTGCAAGATTCTTGGACCGTCTTGCCTCTGCTACTCTTTGGAGAATAATCCTAAGATTTTTCAATGTTGTTAAGGTAACTAGAAACATACCATTAATTAATCCCAGGAGGGGAATCCAAAAAAGGGAAACGTCCAGGAGAGGCACCATCAGTGTCTGGACCAGAAGAGGAAGAGACCAGAAAATAAATGACAGTTCCCAATGCAACGGACCTGGTGCCTTATTTGATTTTGTCAAGATGATTGGAACAAACATTCAATAGAAAGGTGTGCTAAGCTTGTAGAATCATTCCAGAGACTTAAAGACTTAAGGCTTTAATGGTTGTCAAAGATGCTTTAAATGGGCAATAAGTGAAAGGTCCTAATGTATACTTGAATGGGTTATTTGATTTTTTTTTTAATCACCAGATGACTCATGTCTGATAGTTAAGACAATTGATATCCTTAATAACCAATATAATAACAAATAAATCTTAAAAATAATTGCAAACATTTTAAAGGGGAAACATCTTTTACACTCACATAACACAAACTGGACTGTGATCAAGCATCACAATATAGTGCCCACAGTATAGTGCTGCAGAATATATAGTGCAGTCAATAACCAATCAGACAGTGAATGTTGGCTCCATGCTCCAGTGCATTAGATTTAAAGCTAAAGAGTAACCATGAAGTTAAAACATGAAAAGTCAGCTTTAGTTTGAGAGTATTTACCGCAATATGTGTCTTAGGCACTCTTCTCTGTTTTAAGGGACTCAAGGTTGTTTTTGACCAGCTCTTGCTGCATCACTTATTCATGCACAAGAGAACAAACAACTTAGAGTAGATTGTAGAAATGGCAACTGTGTGTCTGTTGCTGTTGTCTTTCTACATTGTGCTGTTGTCATTGACTGTGAAGCAGAATAGAAGGAGTCTGACAAATCCGAATATACCATTTAGAAGGATCAGAACCAATCAGCTGAGCATAAACAGAAAATAGCTGCATCACAGGCTGGTATTAATGCTTCATGAGGGAGAACACCAAGTCTTCGATGATTGATGCAGGATACATTAAAGCTTATATTTTGCATTCTAATGTCATAATTATCTTAAGGCAGGCCATGGACTTCACTTATACATTTCATATGGTTCAAGAAAGCAGATTTTGCAAGTGTTCAAACATTTGTAATCAAAATGTAGTTAATGTGCACAATTTATTGAAACAAATTTGTTAACTGAAAATTTGCATTACAGTATGTTAATCTTCCATGAGCATGTTCTATTGTTGTCAAAACACTTGAAATATTAAGCAAGACACCTAAACCCATCGTTCGCTGTCTGGTTTAGACTGTTTAAGTAATTCTGCATAGTTTAAAATGTAATTGTATGTAAAAATAATTAGAAATGTTCAACTTTTGAATGCAAGTGTATGTGTAGTAACAGCACAAAGAAAAATGAAAGAACTGCCAGAATGGTAATAACTAGTTAATAAACCGATTTGTGACGCCTGTGCTGACACGGTTTATGCTCCTTCTGTTTTTGCTCTTTGTATCTCGTGCTTGGTCTCGTCCCTCCCAGTCTTGCTTGTTTCATCCTTTTGCTGTTTTTAGAGTCAACTCTCGGTCGTTTCTTTTGTCTTAATGCCAGCAGATTGCTGTCAAATGTAACACATTCTTGCTAGCTGGTAGCTGAGTGGGTGAAATGACTGTCAGAGTCTTTCCTGCCTCCCTTCCCAGACACATGCAAGTGAGGCAAGGCTTCAGTCTGACAGACTGATGGAGGTTTCACTCCGCAAATCACCCTCATTCTTTTCTGAAGGTTTGCATATGTAACTGTAAGTTTTTTTCCCCCCAATATCCATATATGTCTGGTTTCATGGAGATACTACTGAATGATCATTTTCAATAAGCATTCGTGTCTGGTTTCAAAGAGATTCGGTTCCTGTTTTTCCAACTCTTTTTTTAAATTCCTTTTGCTTAGTTGAAAAGTCTTTAGGGATTCAAACCTACTGATGTTTAAACTGGTTTCCTTATTGTTATATGTATGTAGATTAGCATCTTAAACTTGTTTGCCCTGCCGCAAATACTTCACCTGGGCTTCTGTCGTGCAGGTGTGTGAAGAGGCTTTGTAATGGCATGTGGATTGCAGTGACAGTTTAGGGATACTTTTCAGTTCATCTCAATCTCAGTAGGTTCATTGTGTGACTGTAACACTGTATGTTCGATAATGGACTGGACATGACACCACAACATTCAAACAGCTATGAACACAATGGCTGAAATACGCAACACCTTTAGGATCATGTGTAAACAAGGAACTTTGTTCTCCTCTTTGCTTTGTGTAGCTGAGTGTTAGATGCTAATGGACGTGCAAATGTCTTCTGAACACTTCTGCTGCAGGAAGAATGTTCTGATGCCAACTGAGAAGAGCCTATTTCTGACTAAACCAGTTACACAGCCAAGGTATCGAAAAAACCTTCAGTATCACAGCTTGTATTTTGTGTGTATTTATTCTTATTTGTTGTTTTGTTGTCTGTTTGTAATGTCATATTTATATGGACACTAGAGGGTGCTCAGGGCACACTCATGCCCTGTCTGCATGGAAAACTAAAAAGCATTACTCTCAAGAAGGCTAAAGGTCACAGTTTTTAAGCCTCAGATGCCAAAAGAACATGGTACGTCAGATAAATCTAGTATGACAAAAAGAAGTCATAACTTCTGTATTTGCATGTTTTCCTACAAAACGTGTGAGATTTTTGGAATCAACATCAAAGACTTGAAACCCACATTGCCCTGCTCACATATGAAACCTTAGGCCTTTATCAGGGGTCATGAAAAAACCAAGGCATCGAACTTCCATTCATTCACAAATGCTGGGAGACATTTTACTGTCTTAATTTACAACGGCAAAACAATAAGCCAATACACAGCTAGAATACGCAAGGTACGTGTGTCTGAGACCGATCTCTCCTTTTATTCTGCTCTAAAGGGAGTTTACCTAGAAACCTATTTGAAGTCATTGTACTTCCATTCTTTTTGTGTAGTGGGCTGAAATTTCAACGAGTGGTGATAGTTCGCAACTACCTGTAATGGCGGAGTACACCCAGTAAAAAGAGCACACTGAATGTCTGCCCACTACGAATAACAATAAGCACAATTTCCCAGTTTGCATTGTACTCTGTAGTCAGTGAGTGTGAGCGGGACTCTTTCTCAGTCAGACAGGGCATTTCTTTTACTCTTCAGGTGGCACTTTACAGCTCTTTAAAGTGAAAGCACTGAAAGGCTGTAATCAGCCAGGAGTTATTAAGTGTTCTTGAAGGCGAGCGATTTAACCTTTAATGCTCTGGGTCATCTGCTTGAGATGACCACACTTTCTAATTACTTTTTCGAATTGTACTTTGGGTCAGGCTTTAAAAGTGAACAACTCGGTTAAAAAGTGTTTTGGTAAGTCTGAGCACGGTAATGTTTAACTTATTTATGAACTGACCTTCTGTGCCGCAGAGTTTGGTAGATGAACCTTTTCGGTTAGATGTTTGAACAACCAGTAAGCTGTGGTAGTGATGCATTGGCAGATGCGGTCAGTGATAAGTCGCTGGGGTGGGAGTGCACATGGTCACTGAGTGAAACAGCTCTGTGCTGTTAAGTATGGATCTAATTAATCTTGGCCAAAAGGGCATTCCCACTGCGGCAGGTGCTGAAAAATGTCCTAATCGTGTAACGATGAATGGATTGTGCTGCGAAGGGACATAATCTCCAGTTTAAGTGTTTGTGTGCATATGTATGTGTGTGTGTTTCTTTATCTTGTATGTGTGTAATTGCATGTAATCGTGAGAGGAATAAAGTGAAAGTGACTACTGTTGTGAAACAGCACAGCACACAGTGCAACAATTAAATTCAACCTCTGCTTTGCACCCATATCTCCTGTACAACAGGGGGCAGCTATTTAAAGCACCCGGGGAGCAGCAATGGGGACGTTACTTTGCTCGAGGGTACCTCAGGGCAATCTACTGGTCTGGGATTCAAACCCACAACCTTCCAATCCTAGAGCCAACTCCCTAACCACTGGGCCACCGCTGCCCCCTGCTTCTGCGTCCTGTGTGTTTTGAGGGAAATATGAAGAAAATACAGCAGTAATACCAAATTACATGAACATTAGGCAGCGAACATGAACGTTGCATGAACATTGGGCCGTGATGGCCTAGTGGTTAGGGACTAAGCTCTGGGTCGGAAGGTCGTGGGTTCAAACCCCTTACCAGTAGTTTGCCCTGAGGTGCCCTTGAGCAAGGTACTGTCACCAGTCACTGCTCCCCAGGTGCTTTCAATAGCTCCCCCCTGCTGCGTGTGTGTGTTTGTGTGTGTGGGTAAAATGCAGAGGCGTAATTTTGTTGTGTCTCACTGTGTGCTGTGCCGTGTTTCACAATGACAAATATAATCACTGTCATTAATAAAAAATAATTCTGTTAAATGGCAGTTGTTACGAAGGCTGCCTCAAAAAATGTTGTTTAACTTATTTTGATAATCAATGCCTTTATAAATAAGTAAGCCTTTATAAATGTTTATCATATGTCTATGAAAGGCTTATGTATGTCTTTAAAAGCCTCTTAATGATACCCTTCAGTTACCGTGTTACAAGTGTTACCGAACACCACTTAAAAGAAGATAATGCAAGTAAAAGTGTGAGAAAGCTTTATTCTATCTCATGGTCTTATGTAAATAATATATATGTGCTATTTTTTCTCAGGCCCCAAAAACTTGCGAGATTTGGGAGCACAGAAACACACTCCAGCCACACTTAAACATAGCACTTTAAATCAACCCAACACATACTGTAATGTGTACTTCAGGGAGTTTGGGGGTGAACTAGCATTCCTTTTTTTTTTTTAATCTGACAGGGCAAAACAAGAAACAGAAGAAAGTTTTATTGTTACAAAGGTTAGATCTTGGATTAAATTTAGGGTTTGGTTTAGTAAATTACATACAGGTAGTTACACACATGCACACACACACACACACACACACATAAAATAAATACAGTCATATACTACAGTTTGAATGCCCCCAGTCAAATGATATGTTTTGTCGTTCTCTTTTGAGCCAAAGCAAACCAAAGCAAAGCGTCCGAAACGCATTTAGCTTTTCCTTCTTTGATTTCTGTGTCAGCTTGAGCAGTCAGACCATTCTTGTTGAAACCATACAGGGGTGTGGAGGAAGCATTTCGGAACTTCGCCGTTTGCCTTCCAAGTCCTTTGTGTTAAAACAGATGTTTATCACCATCCTGGCTTGTCAGAGGAATTTGTCAAAATCATCTTTTCTGGATGTCCATCAGTTGAAAAGTAGCAAACAGGTTGTTTTTACACCAGTTCTGACAGTGGCCGTTCTATAATAGCTACTGTTCTGAAGCTTCAGCACAGCAAGGATTGAAACCCCAGAATAAGCAAGGCCACAGAATTGTCAGTTATTCTTTTTTTTCTTTCATATAAATCACCATAATTGTTTCTGGAGTTGGACACATTTCACGTCACCGCTGCACTTTGCAGATACCATGAAGCTGTAAGTCCTTTGCTTCAGCAAAAGACAGCAATCAACCTGAAGTTGGGGGCAAATCATTTCCCACTCTATTCGCACAAAACAATTTCCCAAATAATCACTTTTTTCCTCTCTTTAATTTAATGATGTGCCCCTTTTGTCTGGCAAGGGACACATCCCCAGTGACTACACAGACTCATTGTAATACTCCCAGTTGACTTTTTCAAAGTTAGCCTAATAACATGTCTTTATACCCAGTAGGGGCCTTTTCATGTTGTATTTATGAGGTAGTGGCACTTTACATATTCATTCTGCGGGTGTTAAACAATTGCCGGCGGGTTGTCTCTGTGTCCCAATAGCTTTTGCAAAGCCACCTACCACTCTGGGTCGCAGCTGTGGGACTGGACTGGCACATCATTCAACCAGTGTGTGACAGGACCCTTGCCACTCCTCTGTTGTTCCTTAGCTGCACGGCGCAGTTATGGTTTGTGAAATATAATCAAGCTCAATTAAGAGTGGAATGCAAATATATAGAGCTCTTGTTTTGTCTTTTGCAAGAAATAAAATAGATGTTGATCTTCTGAGCTGGTAGATGACTTCCAGAGTTTGGTCATACCTGGCTTTACATGCACTATTAAAAATAAACCTTCCTAAATATTTCATGACTTGATTGGGACTAGTATGAAGCTCATCTTTACATTATGTGGACTTAAACTTAAAAAAGTTTTTCAGAGGTGTTTATCAAATGGAACCATCTTATGAAAGGTTCTTTAGGAAACATACAGTGGTTAGACAATGGTCTAAAAAGCTATTCTTCACACTTTCATTTTTTTAAGTGTGTTTCTTCCCCTTCTCCATCTGCAGACGGATTATGAGGTGACAGAGTGACGTGAAAGCAACATCCACAAACATGGCGAGCTAAAGCCAGGAGTTGCTCTAACCCAGTCTGGCTGAAGGGTGGGGGGTGGAGGGTGTTACTGTAACAGCGCAGCCTTCAGCTTTACAGACCTCGTTGAACACAAACAGGGCATCCCCAGGCTCCGGGAAACAGGCAGGCAGATAGAAGGCCAGTGATTGATAAGTCTCCCCTGCTAGCACACTGACAGCTCATGTCGAGGATCCAGTGAGTTCCGTATCAAATGTATCAACTGCTCGCCAAAACAGGTCTTATTTCAATGCCTCCCCCCTCCTCCCCATTCCCTCCTCCTTTTCCCCATTGCCAATACATCAAAACTCCCATTCAGCCCCTCCATTTGTTATCCACATCTATTTCCTGTCAATATAATGTCAGTAATAAATCAACTTTTGATCATGATGGAAAGCTATGAACTGCTACTGTGGTTGTTTCATCCTGCGTTATAAAGTAATAGTGTGGTTATTTCAATTATATCACTGTAGATTTAAAACTGCACTATAAATCACTGTACAACATTGACAGTACCTAATCATCTACTGTACTTCAAGTCAGCATTATGGTTTCAAGTGTTAAGTCAGCACTGTGGTTCCATAACTGTGCCATCTGTGACTTCTTTCTAAGGAAAAACAGTATTAAATATACCAATACAGGTGCACATTCCTGTGACGAGTCTGTCATGAAAAAAATGTATGTTAATATTCCTTCAAGGTGGCCACAAAGTAGGTGGCAACAAAGATTCTCATTGACCCTTGGGGTCTATTTCTGGGGGCTTGATAAGGAATTTAGGTGGTTGGGTGGTGGAGAGCGCAGAGGGGTGAGACCTAGAGACAGGCAAGTGTGAGAGAGAAAGGGAGAAAAGGACGATGGGATCCAGTACAGGGTTATCAGGACGTTAAAATATCTGGCTCCCTCTGTCAGCAGAGCAGGGTGATTAACACATCGACAGCTTCAAATTGGAAGACAGGCGGGCACAGGGGTGAGAGTGGAGAGATAACAAGACTGATTGACGTATGCAGGGTGAGAGAGAGAGAGAGAGAGAGAGAGAGAGAGAGAGAGAGAGAGAGAGAAAGAGAGAGTGAGAGAGAGAGAGAGAGAATGCCTGTGGAATGCTCTGTTGTACCCCCACCCCTCTTGCATTTACTCTGTCCAACTGAACATTCTTAAAAGCATTCCTGACAGTTAAGCCACTGACGTTCTAAATAGCACAGGTTTACCTAATTAGGTATTTACGAAGATCACATTAGTATGACATTCATATTTCCTCATTTCAATTGTATAACTAATCTGTGAGCCTTATAATAATTATTGTAATCTGTAGTTACAGTAAAATGTCACTGTCTGACAAAAATCTAAAGTGGTAACTTTACAGGAGCATCAAAAGCATGGTTTAGCTTTCATTTTAGAGCAATTTTGTAGCATTCTATTGGTCACAATTTTAACACAATTTTAATGAAAGCTGAAAAAAAGAAACAGACAAATGAAAAATAACTGAAAAAAATTGAAACAGACCCACATGAAAACCCTGCGCTATGCACTTCTATTATAAAATTAGAAGCAAAATGTTTTCCTTTGTTAATGGCCATGTTGACACGTTTAACAAGACCCTGTTGAATTTACAAGCTATCGGTTCAGTAGACTATCCAGTCCCACTGGAGCTTTGGCTTCTGTGAAGTACCTAGTTAAGCATGTCTTAATAGAATTTGCCTCCGATCCCATTTAATCTCAATCTGTGACAGAGATGATCACTCTCCTGTACCTGATCGTCATATGCTACCTGTTGTTTGCTCAAGCAATTTTCTTCACACGTCCTTTCCACTTACTATAACTGGATCTCTAAGGTTCTAAAAACTAGATCCTTCAGGACTTATCAATCAGCTTTCCACATCATCTTGTACTAATATTCTTGACTGTTTTGGATTATGACACGAAAGCCTGACCCAAAGGGTAAACCAATTGCTTTTCAGGTTAAGCGGTATGAAAGTGCGTACAGGGCTGAAGTCCTTTGGTGAAGTGTAGCTGAAGTGTGTTGAGTGAACCCTGAGCATTCCCACACCTCGGCTGCCTCCTTAGCCTGTTTGCTGCAAGGTCACCCAATACTTCAGAGGTTAAGGCAGAGCACATGGGGCTCATTGTGAGCCAGACCTGTGTCACGTCTAATTGGTTCCCCAGGTTGTCTGCGTAGGTAACATCTTGTTTCCATGCTAATGATGCTTCAGCATGGTTTTACAGCTGCAAAGAGACAGGAGGGGTTAGGGGGTCAAGCAAGGCGTGAGGGTGGCAGGGCCTCACCCTGCTTGGGTTGCCTCTGTGACTGACCTCAGAGCAATGTGGATACACTGGAGCTTTTACTGCCTGAACATTTGGGTTAACTGGTGTTAGTGGCACGAGGTATTATGTTAGCCTGACTTATGACTTAAATTGCTATGAGTGGGAATGTGGCAGTTGTTTCATTTAGTTTTTTTTTTATTATTATTTAAGAAGTTTTGTATAGAAACAATACCTACTCCTGGTGTACTATACAATAGGGAGCCATTGTATTTTTCTTCTTCTCATATAATAATGAATCACTAAGAAACAATTTGAACCTAAATGCAATGCTGCTGTAGTTAGTATGGAAAAATAATTAAGCACTATCCTTTGAAGAGGACTACATAAACACAAAAGCTCTCTACATGGTGTTTTTCCTTTTTTCAACTCTCCTTTCCCTCAAATTCCTGCAAGACTTGCTACTTTTCTGCTTTTTCAATCTATCTATACTCTCTTGCTTTCTGTGTTCTTATCCATGTCTCATTTCACCCTTTCTTCCTCCACTGTCTCTCCTTCAACGACCATTACTTACCACTCCTCTTTTTGTAGTCCATTTCTTATCCTGCGTTCTCTCTATGTCTCCAATAATAGGGTTAGGTGTGAAAGTATTTTGTAAGTTTTATTTTAGGACTACATGTGGACATTCAGTTATTCCTCATGAAATGTATATATTTTTTCTGTTGCTGGAAAAATTTGGAAAATTTGGAAAAAGGCATGCAAGATGCAAGATTTGCTTTCGACCCTGAGATTACTCTTGGGATTATGACTAGATGAAGGAATCAATATTATAGTTATCAGGACTGTAATCAGCTATAATAGGGATGAAAATGAGGTAACTGGAGATCCCTACAAAGACAGTAATACCATTGTGTGTGTGTGTGTGTGTGTGTGTGTGTGTGTGTGTGTGTGTGTGTGTGTGTGTGTGTGTGTGTGTGTGTGTGTGTGTGTGTGCTTGTGTGTGTGTGTGTGTATGTGTGCGCACACGCACACATGTGTGCATGTGTTGGACAAGGACTTGTGACACGACTGTGGAGAGGCCTCCAGCTGAAACATGATCTACAGAGCAGGGATGCACTGACACATCTCCCTCTCTCTCTTTTCTCTCTCGTCTGTCTCTCTTTCTGCAGCTCAGCCTGGGATGATTGAGAGACGAGTCAGACTCCCAGTGGGCCACTGAAATCTCTTTCTTCTTCTTTGCTGCCTTTTTCCTTTCAGTTTTGTGGGAGTCACCCTTACCCTAACCCTGTCTTCACAGCTGCTCCAGCCAACTGAGTGTCTGTGAGGCCTGAGATTAGAAAGACGACTTTTAACAGGGCAAAAGAAAAGGGCTGTGAAACACATTGGTGTATTTGTGATGGACAGAGAGAGAAGGAGAGAGAGAGAGAGAGAGAGAGAGAGAGATTTGCTGAAGTTTTTGTCGCATTTAAGATAGGAAAAGAGTCAAATCTAGGAAGGAGTGATAGAAACGTGTCGGAAGAATTGCCATTGAAGGCCACTGGGAGTTCATATAATCCTGTACCAGTTATTGCCTTTGGAAAAACATTTTCAGTGCCACTTCTCGTGTTTACAAGACTGTAAATCATGCTCTGTTCGGGAGACTTAGACCATGTAACAGTTCAAAGAAATATCTGGCCATCTGAGCCAAGAGGACAATAAATACTCACTTTGCTAACATGGCCATGTGTTACTGAAATATTGCCAAGGGCATATCATTTTTCTTTGCATAGTTTGGCCACTTGTTTCAGGTTGACACAAAGGCAAAACTGTATCAGTGCTGTCAAAGGAATTTGGTGGTGCAGGGTTTCCACAGCCATCTCTCTCATCTACAATACACAAAACCAAATACTATGTGCACAAGTATTAGGAAAGTGAGTATGTTGAGGATTACTTTAAATCTGGAACAAATACAGAGCCATCAGTCAATCCAAAATGTTAATAACCCTGAAGCCTGAATGTTTTACAAAGCCTGAATGTTTCAGTGTGCAGAATTATTACAAAACTAAATGAAAAACAAATATTTTCCCATCTCCCTTGTTTATTTTAATCTGTTTAAGTGAGAATAATAAACAACTAAAATATACCATATTTACAAATACATTTCTGTATGTGCATTTCTGACATTTCATGAAAAAAAAAAATCAGTGACCAATATAGCTACTCTTCTTTTCAATAACAGTCATAATCCTTCCATTCATGGAGTCTGTCAGTTTCTTGATCTGTTGAAGATCAACTTTTTGTGCAGCAGCAACCACAGCCTCCCAGACACTGTTCAGAGAGATGGACTGTTTTCCTTCCCCGTAAATCTCCCATTTAAGAAGGGCCCAAGTTCTCAATAGGGTTTAGGTCAGGTGAGGAAGGGGGCCGTGTCATTAGTCTTTCATCTTTATGGTCTTTACTGACGAACCACGCAATGGAGTACTTCCATACATGTGATGAAGCATCGTCCTGCATAAAAATCATGGTTTTCTTGAAAGATGCAGACTATTTCCTAAACCACTGCTTGAAGAAAATGTCTTCTGAAAACGGACAGTAAGTTTGGGAGTTGATTTTGAGTCCATCTTCTACCCAAAGATGTTTAACTGTGTAACTTAAATGTTTTAACTAGCTCATCTATAATAATACCAGTCCACACCACACCTCCACCCTGCTGGCATCTAAGTTGAAGTGGACCTCTGTGCCCATTACTGATCCAGTCCCAGGCCCATCCATCTGGTCCTTCAAGAGCCACTCTCATCTCATCAGTCCATAAAACATTGAAGTCTTGAAATATTTCTTGGCCCAGACTTGACGTTTCAACTTTTGTGTCTTGTTCGGTGCCTTCCTTACCTTTACCATGTCTCTGAGCACTGAACATCTTGTACTTCTGGGCACCGCAGGTAGGCTGCAGTGCTGGAATATGACAGCACTGGAGGATCATGGGTTCCTGGAAGCTTCACGTTTAATTCTTCTCAAATCTTTGGTAGTTAATTTGCATCTGTTTTTCTCAGCATGTTTCTTGTGACCCTGTTGACTATTTTCAGCAAAGTGTCTCATTTCTGTCATCAATAAATAAAATTCTCAAGAGTGCTGCATCCCTCTGAAAGACCTTTTACAATTTTTGACTTTTCAGAGACAGTTCTATCTCTTGGCCCATGTTGCCTGAAAAAAGAAGTTGGCTGATAATTCTGCACACCTTGATATAGAGTGTTGATCTCCTTCGGCCACACCCTCCCTCATCAAACAGATACGCATCACCTGATCTGCTTAAATCCAATAAGCATCCATTTTTATACAGTTTGGAGTTGGACTATATGCATAAAAATTATGATATGATCAAAACACGCACTTGCTTAATAATTGTGCAGACAGTGTATAATCAGTGACAAAGAATGGGTAATTAAATATTAAGCAAATTTCATTAAATACAGTGAATTATGCAGCAGAATTATAATTAGATATTGATTAACATTAGTTTCAGTTTACATCTTGCAAAACTTAGTTTTTTTTTCAGATTGAGTTAACAATGCAATAATCTTGTGCCAGAACTTGACAGAAGACCCACTTATCCAAAGATTTACAAAACAACACAGAGATATCTTAAAATGGACTACTCAAATAAATATAAAAGACATAGTTTATCAAACTTGTCCATGTCCTTTCTTCCTCATTGTGTCTCCTCTCTTATAATAAGTAATAGCCAAAAGTTGAATGAGGACATTGAGTTCATACAAAGTGAGTTCCAATTCATTTAATCCTTTTTATTTCATTTTAATTCAATTTCACACATGTATTACAACTTTATTGTATCATAACAGATTGAATTTCCATTAATTTAAAATTAAGAATGACACTGATGTGTTAAAGAAATTAGATTAAGACACCAATCTGCACTCATTTCGTCAGTTCCACTGAAGGATTTCACAGAGGGACCAATTCACCCATGATTGTTCTTTTTTTGGTTTTGAATCTATTTCCGCTCTTTCAAAAACCAAAAATGAGGCTACTGAATTACAATCTCGACACCCAGAATGAGCTTCCGATCCAACTTCCGTGATCTTTGTGACCATTCCCCTCTCCGGACATCACGGAAAAACTCCCCAAACCACGCGGCCTGACCACGAGGCCACTCTCTACTCAGAGCGTGCTGTTGCTCTCTGTTTGATTGCACTGTAGCTGTGTTTTGGCTCAGCAGGAATTGAAAGGAATTTAGCCAGGGGAACTTTAAAAACTTGCCTTTTAGAAGTTTGTAGGTGCCTGCATTCACAAACAGGTTTTTGTTTGACCTGAGCAGGCAATAAGGACAGTCACAGGGTAAGTGTTCAATGGGATCTTTGGACACATTTGGGATTTTAATCAATGAAATACCTAAAGCACTACCTCATAGTAAAGCCCTGGACTTTGCCACACTATAGCACATTGGGGGAAAGCGAAAAAGCTTCCGTCACTTTGTGACTTTAAACCCACGCAGGTCTGCGCAATGCCATTTGCCAGCTTGTGAGAACAATTTCCCACGCCTTTTCTCCAGCCTAGCTCCATCTACACAAAGGGTGGCGTTCACCTATGTCTGTGCAGTCTCGATTACCTTCAGTGCTTGCATCTCACACTCCTGTGGCAATGTGTCTTTTTATGTCATTTCTAAGCCAAGGGAGTTACACCACCGTAAACGGAGTCTGCTCATAGCCGTCTCAGACATTCAGTCACTTCTCACTGCTAATATCAAGAAGTGGTGACCTGCCAGTGTTTTTACAGCCTCTGCCTTTGCGCATGTGTGTCGCTGATCATGTAGGCCTATTGTATTAGCAGAGTAAAGATGTAAAAAGCAGCTCAGCAGAAGGGCAGGCGGAGTGGAAAGCCAATGGGGAATGTGAATGGTCAATGCACTGAGAACGAGGCAACATTTGGAGGGAGTCCAACACAACATTCTCACAAATGGACCCCAGACCTGAGCATGAGCCCTGTGAAAAAATAATGAAACTGTGATATGTTGAGCTTAGCGCAGCCTAAGACTGAGAGAATATAGTGGGGCATTGGATATGGAAGGTAACGTGTGGTTGGACCTTCACCTATTTGACCAAGCCTATCAAATAGGACATTATCATTGTAGTTAATCCGGGAGAAAACTGCCTTTGGCATAGATTTTGTCACTAAGTCACTTAGGCATCAGTCATATTTAAGACATGTAAATCTTCACAGACAAAGGACCCACAAAATCAAAAATGCCTGCCCAAGATCCTTTTTTTCTATAAAACTACCACCAGAATGAAAAAAACTGTGCAAAATAAAATTCCTTCCATAAAGCAAAACACAATTTTTTATATTTTGTTACCATTCATTATGCTCTGCAACTTTTTTTTTCTTCAACAAACAAGCATTATTAAAAGGCTTAATTAAGTGAAAACTTGTCCTTGTGAAACACAATAAAATACAGCCTCTGCATTTAACTCCATGCACACACACAGCAGGGGGCAGTTATTTTAAGTGCCCGAGGAAAAGTGCTGGGGACAGTACCATGCTCAAAGGTACCTCAGGGCAACCGACTGGTTGGCGATTCGAACCCACAACTTTGTCAGATCCTGGGGCCTAGTCCCTAACCACTAGGCCACCACAAATTAATGAGTTCTTCCTGTCTGAACACTCAGCCACTAAAAAGTGAATTTGACTGCTGAGGGAAGTTCAATTTGTTATTTGTAACTTCTTCTCATTCTTCTTTTCCTTTGATTGCTCCCGTTAAGGGTCATCTCATTTTCCATATTATCCATCTCCATTTATTGCCGTCCTCTGAATCTTCCTCTTGCACAACAACCGCCTGCATGTCCTCTATCACATCCATAAACTTCCTCTTTGGCCTTCTCCTCTTGCCTGGCAATTAAATAAATGTTCACTCAACACTTTTAAAAATTCTTGTGTCATAAAGAGTTCAAAGAGAGCAATGTGATAGAAGAACCATTTATAGTTCCTTAAAGAACTTTTAAACAGATGGATCTTGTGCATCCCTAGTTGTTGTAAAGAAAGAGGAAGACACAGAAGACCAGAAGAAATAGAAATAGATAATACGCTGGGCAGACCCCTAAACAGGAGCAGAAGAAGAAGAAGGTGAGAGACAGAAAGAGGGACAGAGAGATGGGGCCTGGGCATGTGCGAGTCAGGTGGTAGGTCTGACCACACATCTGGCTAACTGCCGGCTGTATCCAAGGCATTTAAATAGGGCATGATACTGCTCTGTAAGTTACCACCCAGAAGCGAGTCTTGCAGCCTGTCTGCTAAGAACACATCAGCCCAGGCCTCATCTAGCCTCATCTCCAAATACAGGACATCTCCCCACAACAAGTAATAATGAAAAGAGCATGAACCACAAAAACTTCTGGGACTGAAGCTCTAACTAACCATGTTGAGCTGTGGTTTCTGTCTAGCAATTTTTTTGCTGGGAAAATATTACTTGTGTAAAAAGAATGAAATGCTAAATATTAAACATATTTGCATGATAAACTGGTATTACGATACAGAGCAAATGATCTGGTAACAGTCTACATATGCTGGTGTGTAGACCGTACTTGCACAGTTATTCTGGAACACAAGTAGTATGGGGGGTAAGACAAATTTTCAACAATGGCACAATAGTAGATGCTAAAACCATATTGTCTGACATGTTCATATGGTATACATATTACCAACATATGTTCGATGAAAAAACGGTATATTTGGGTGAACCCAGTGGGGCTATGAAAAAACCACTGACTTAAGTATGGGAATATGTTACAGTATCTGCAGCCAGAGATTTTCATAAGTAGATGCCAGGGAAAGACCTTTCTCCATATGGCTAAATATTTTAGAAGGTACTTGCTTAACGAGCTCTGTACTACCTCTAGTGCTGTGGCTACGGAGGGATAAGAACAAGGAAAATGACTGCTCGTTAATGGGGTGGTCAAACGGTTTCACAGCTTTTATTACATGATTGAGTTTTAAAAAGTGTGTGAAGGGCTTTTTTTTTTCAAATACTAAGCAGGTGAGGGCTGATGGATGGAAGTCTGTTTCTTGTGCAAAGTGAGGTTTTCTCTTACCAAAAAGTCATTATATTAACATATTTTTAGAAATTTTTAGCAGAATTCTTTATAACAGCATAAATCTCTGCATCTTTTTAACGAGATTGCTTCAAAGGGCGTCCACAGCAGTATTATGATAAGCTAATGAGCCACTGATTTGTTTGAAGGGTTATTGTTGCAGTGTTTACGTATTTGTGCTTTAACTCCCACAGGCTCCCCCACCTCATGCACACACACACACACACACACATACATACATAAGCACATGTGAATGGCCCCATGAAATCAAAACACTATGACCTCACTTTGAAGATCATTTGCTTGCGTCAGGGCCAATCGCATTCTTAGCATTCTGTACTAATCTGTGGCTCTGCTGTCGAGGTTCCTCACCATTAGTGTGTTTGTTTATCCATTTCCTCCCCTCCCTCCAATTAACATGTCCCTCACTCTGGGTTTGTTCTGCCGGTGTGTGTTGCTGTGACGCCTGTCCATCACCCTGAGGCCCTCTGAAAGGACACTTTAAAAGTGAGAACAATGGCGCTGCCCCTCAGTCGGCACAGTGTGGCATTGGTACTCAAATGAGTCCTCTTCCCTGGGGTGTGTTTTGTCTTGCTGGCTCTCTTGCTCTGCTCTCTGATGTATCTGACTGTAAGTGACTGCTGTCAAGCGTTACCGTGGTGAGAAGCTTTGCAAGTCAAGACGTCCAGCGTCATCGATGACGTGGCTGAAAGCAGATGGATTGGCGGACACTGGGATCCAGGACAGGGAGCTTCTCCTTCGCCCCTCCGCCCCTCCTGTCCCGCTCTGGGCTGCTCTGGAAGAGCCATCAGGCCCCAGAGGCGAACAGCAGGTAGCCTACTCCCTGCAGCCAGGCACAGGGCCTGCCTGCCCTCCTCTTAACCCCAGGAGCATCGACATCCATCTCAAACACCACAGGGGTCCTCCTTCAGCCCTGCCCCCTCTTTTTCTCTCTCTTTTCCTTTTTCTTTCTCTTTCTCTCTCAAAATTAATCACTCTATCGTCTATCTTCTTTACCAAATCTGATTCTCTCTACTTGTTTCCAGCTGTAGTTTCTCTTTTTTTGCCTCTAACACAAGCCTACTTAAGACAGTGTGTCACGATATGCCAGAAGTGACTGAAGTGATAAGGCTTGACTTGGTTTGCCTTCAAAAGAAAATTATGACATGCAACTGGGAGCAAAAACTGATTTACTGACTAATAGTATTAAGCCTTCTGTTTGATAAAGTGTTTTTGTTCTGAAACACTATTTCAGCAATAGTCGTGCTGTGTGGTGAATTACCTCACGTGCTGTCACTTGAGTTAAATTCTTTCCCGGACGATCAAAAGCTGTCACAAGGTATGAACAAATATTTCAGCTATTCAGAAATTGCATACCAGGTAACACCTTGCCTTCATCAGACATGGTTGTCAACACTTTCAGGGTAGTGCTCGGCTAGAGTCATACACACACACACACACACACACACACATTTATACGCACATTTACATGAGTTTCTCTAAACAGAGGGATAAATAATAAATGAGGGAAAATTTATTTTTTACACTTTAAAATGTGTAAATGACCCACAGCGGCACCAGCACAGCTTTTTTCAATGGGCACAACAAAGGGTTAAAAGCCTTAGAAAGCAGCACAAAGTTATGATTAATGGTTAAATTGGAATTTTGATTGGCCACAAAAAAATAATGTTTTTATTGAATTCGTAGGATTATCTATTAAAAAGATTTCATGTTGAAAAACATTTCAACAGTCAATTTGGGTGGGCCAGTGTGTGGACCTAGACCTGCTAGGTTTGAACCATACTCGTGAAGCTGTGTGTGTGTGTGTGTGTGTGTGTGTGTGTGTGTGTGTATAATTGCGTTACCACTATTGCAACAGCCAATGAATAACACAGATGCTGAATTATATTTGTTACAGCAGTGCATCATGTACTAAACCAGGGGTCTAAAGTCCCAGTCTTGTCAAAGCCACTCTATATGCATTTTAATGGTTTTCCTCCTCTACATCTAATTTGGCTCCTAAGCAAATGAGCAATCTCCTTGTTGA
>CM029367.1:20468251-20475751 GCA_017165825.1 Hepsetus odoe | reverse complement strand
CAGCTGTACAAATGTGGAAATTTGTAATAAATTATTATTTTTTTAATTGCTAAAAAGTATCACATATGAAGAAGATTATGGTAATGCAAATATGCTCAGAAGATGTGCATATATAGTTTAATAGTCTCAGCAGCCTTGCCAGGACGGCTTCATTCTTTGTAGAAGAATTGAGGTCCACCTGTTTTTATCATTTTGAAAGAATTTAGACTTGCATAAATCCTGAGAAATAGCCCCTGTGGGTTTGTGTGCGTATGTGTGCATGTGCATACTTATAGAGTGTAACATCAGAAAAACACTTTGCCTAATCAGTTGTTGACTAAAACGTTAAATTTTTTTTTTCTGTTTTTTTTTTATTTTCCAGCAAAGCTCATTGTGGAGACAGACACATTCGGCAGTCGAGTTCGAATTAAAGGAGCTGAGACAGGACTCTACATCTGCATGAATAGAAGAGGAAAGCTGATTGGCAAGGTAAGAAGAGAAACTCATATTTAAGAAAAAACTGATAGTCTGCAGTTTGGGATTATCGGCATGCATTGTTCAGAGCAGCTGCGATGGTTGATAAGGAAAGCATCGGATAATTTGAATAAACAGTATTCTGCCGTGTGGAGTTTACCAACACAACCGTCAATGCACAGACACATTCTCCTTTTGTTTGATAAATGCTTACTGTTTGCTCCAGGCCTTTCCTGGGCTGCAGTATGGGATATGGAGTGTAAGGAATAGGATCTTTCCTCCTTTTTTTAGCTGGGCACTCTTGTTCCAGGGTGGATTTGTGCCTCTTTCTTGCTGTGAATGGTAATAAAGTGGGATGGAGACTCGGCCCCCACCTCCCAGCACCCTGCCAGGTGGACCATCTGCTTGGCACCCCTGATCTTATGCTATCTGACATATTGGCCGCCCAACGACAGCCTGCATGAGAGTTTTTTTGTTTGTTGTTTTTTTAAGCGGTGGATATAAGAGGAACTTTTTCCGGGATGGATATGGAGTTTAATTTTAAAGGGCATTTTTGTTAAGAGGTTGGAGATAGGTTCTCACTCACAGCTTGCCACATTAAGATATTGACGTGTTGCAGATTTGGCAGGGTGAACTCAGGAGGCTCTGCTGGTATGGCACAGAGCTGATGCACTTCCTGGGAGGAGTGCCTCTTTAGAACATAATAACTGATTATGTCCATTAATGTTGTGTCAGTTTATATAGAGCTCATATTCGAAGCGTGCAGTGAAAGACCTGACTGTTACGTACTAGCAGGATCGCACTGATGGACATTATATTTATCCTTTATAATTTAGAACAAAATAACTGATCTGGATCGTTAATATTACATCAGTCTATATTTGATTTCTGCTTGGTACAGTGAGACTTCTGGATTGAAATGTCAAGTATTTTTCCTAAATAAGTCTTTAGAGGGGTAGTGTTTTGACCATTGTCAAGTTTCTGCAGCTATTGTAAAATTAAAGCATCTATGAAAATATTTTTCTCTCTAATGCAAAGCTTTAAACTATTGACCTATGAGCAGCCCAAGGTGGAAGAAACGATTAATCTAAGAGGATGAATCTGCATTGGTGTTTACCAAAGGGGGAAAGTCATTGGTTACCACTGTCATTTCTCTTTCTTGATCTTGAACTATAATGACTTAAGCATATGCCGTGTGTGTGTGTGCGTGTGTGTGAGGGAAGCCTCACATCTGAACTAGGGCGGGCTCTCTCTGAATACCTTTCGATAGATTTCACATCTCTCATTAAAATGATTAATGTTACATTTTCTATACAAAAAAACAACTCTGTTTCTGAACCTACTGTTTTTCTTTCTTTTCAGAGGAACGGTCAGGGAAAAGACTGCATTTTTACAGAGATTGTGCTAGAGAACAACTACACCGCTCTACAGAATGTAAAGTATGAGGGATGGTACATGGCGTTCACACGCAAAGGAAGACCTCGCAAGGGCTCCAAAACCAGGCAACACCAGCGGGAAGTCCACTTTATGAAGCGGCTGCCCAAAGGACACCACATTGCCGAGCACAGACCCTTTGATTTCATCAATTACCCTTTCAACAAACGGACTAAACGCACCCGTTACTCAGGAGAGCGCTGAAGAGTGAAGTGGGAGAAAAGAGGGAGACAGTGAGCGAGAGAGAAAACACCATCTCCAATAATGAACAGATTCCTCCTGTGGACTCCTAAAACACAATTTTGTACTGAGCATTAATATACCTAACATTTAGTTTGTTTTTTAAAAGATTTTTTTAGAAAGAAAAAAAAACACTCTGAAAAAAAAACAAGGGATAAGAGATCTATTTTTGTACTCCAGACTTTTAGTACTGACCTGTGTAAGATTTTAGGAAAGCGAAGCACATGACTTGAGATACATGTCAGATGGCAGAGCTGACATTGTAGTAGTGTGTGGACTTCACCGTCTTTTTTTGTTGTTGTTTCGTTTCATTGTGTTTTGACAGTTTTAGAGTAATTTATACTCTTCATATTGCTGCTCATAGGGACTTGAAGGGCCTGAGAGAATGCACTGACAAAAGAGGGCTGTATTCGGTTACACGTACAGCCAAGGCACCTCTCGACCACCCAGTGATAAAACACCCAGCTCATCTGAGAAACCTCTCTGGTTCTTTGGCTCTGGAACGTTCTTGAGATAAACACAGTTAAAGCGAACACAGCTTTAAATCCGTAATAATTTGTGGCAGCTACGTTTTGATAATCACACGTTTCCTACCATGGTTTCAGCTGTAAATTCAAGGTGTATAAATGCATTGTACGAAAAAGTAGGAAAGTCTCTTTGTTCTTCGTTGCATTTTGTCTGTCTGTTTTTATACATATATAAATATATTTTTTATTTGAGGATGTGTAAAATAATTTTAATGATGGAAATATTTATTTAAAAATGTGTAATAAATTTACCTTAGGATTCTGGTATGTGTTGCTTCATTCTCATTTGATCTTCTGTCCTGGCGTTTTCATTCTGAGTAAGCCTTAATAACCTGTGTTTGCAGAACATGTCTGCACCAAATGAACGAGAGTTAGAGAAGAGCGAAGACATGTCCCTACAAAATGTCTTGAAGGTGCTAAATGCAATACTATGCACTGATTCAACCAGCAACAAAAGACTGAGGGGGACCCTTCAGTAACCTGCAAGTTTGAAGAGTAAAGGTTGTAAATGGTTATTAACTTGGTGCATGTGCATCTGGGGGAACCTTTTTTTTTTTTTTTACATTTTAAATGTAAAAAAAATCTTTGTAGTAGCACATATCAGCTGAAAAAGATCTCATTCATAAAAACCAAACTTTCTAAAATGTATCTATTGCACTGTTGAAAGACTATCTATTTAATGGTTCTTGAAAGCCAACTGTGGCAACGAGCCTACAGAGAGTAAAAGTGGTCTCAGATTAAGCAGCTTACCATTATGTAATTACATCATAATAAATACCTCTGCTGTTTGTCTAACCCTTCTGGTTAGTGGCTGGTGGAGCCAGAGATGAAGGTAGTATGTAAAGGCATCCCCCCTAGTCTGTTTGGAGTGGCCAGCACAGGTCAACAGCTCAGTGGGGCTGTCTCTACAGGGGTCCAGCGCTGTTTGGCCTCTCCTCTGGTTGAACTGGACACGCCACAGTCCCTCAGTCCTGGCTCCTCGCCATCAGACAGGTGTTTTTCTTTAATCTTAGACCTTTAACTCCCTGTAGTTTAATCTGATTGGTAGAGTCTCTGTTTTGTTCGATGATGGTGGTATGTGCTTGCAGACAGGGTCCTTAGGAGTCAAAAGCTTAGATCAGAGAACAGAAGATGCTGAGATTCAGGATGGATACTGCTACAGCCTCAGGAAAAATGTGATAAAGGCCATAAGCAGCTGCTTTATATTAATGCAAAAGAATCATTTGGTTTAATTGAAGTAACCCATTAAACATGGAGAGAATGAGAAGAGAGAACACTGAATGCTGTGCAATGTTTGGCCTGTGAACAGAAGCACCTCACTTTAAAGTGGTTGGATTATTATTGAACAAGTATGATTTTATTTTGATAATTTAAAGCCTATAAATAAGACATGTCCATTTCTGCAAGTATGTTAGTAAGACCTGGCAGTTTATATGGTGGAGTCCACCATGTGGTCACCCTCGCCCTCGTGTTATGCTTGTAGCTGACCTGGGGTCAAACTTGTGGAAAGACCAGTAACCCAGCAGGGCTCTCTAAGGCACAACATGTCTTTATACAGGATTTTATACAGGAACACATACCTTAGTCCCAGGAATCCTTTCCAGGTTTATTGAGAGAGAGAGAGAGAGAGATTATTAATAGTGCTCACAATTTTATTGGCCTTTATAATGTAGTAAGCAAATGAGTCATTAACCAATCATGTTTTTTCTGCGCCGCATATGAACAGTTTCAGACCAACGTTTCATATTTAAGCAATTATGGTAATGTAAGGATGCCATAAGAACGCAATTTTTTCATCAAAATTAAGCAGGCCAGTCTCTAAGAATGCCATCATTTTTGTTTAGCAGTGCATTCTGAATATATTCCATCTTAAAACATTTAAAAGTGCATTGCATTAAATCTAGCAGAATTGTTGCAGTACTGCAGCAACCTTTTGAGCTAAAGGCTTTCACTCTATAACAAACTGGTGTATTGGACCTCTCAATTTTTAAATAAGGAATCTTTATTTTAATTGTTTTTTATTATTTAACAAGATTCCCTCTATAAGAAGCAGTGGGACTCCACTACTGATTAACAGGGTTTGATGATTTGCCATGGCCATCTTGTATTATCTGGCTGTGGTTTCCCGTTAAACGTGTCTCAATAACCATAAAGTTGTAGAAACCAGAGGGATCCAGCAGGTTGTGGGAAAAATCACACCTTCTGTGTAGCTTGTGATGCCATGCAAATGAGGCGCAATTCCACTGAAAAAGAGGGGACGCAAAACTGCTTTCATCCATTTTATTGAGCTGCAACCGTCATCCTTAACCCCAGATAAACAAACAGAGCTACCTTCTTAATTTGCTTAGGGAGCAATTTAGACTCGTACAAGGCCCCCTGCTGAACCTGTAGAATGCCAGACTGAGAGAATGGGATGCCCCAAACATCTAAGCAGTCTTGCTTCAAATTCTGCTTTACCCCAACCATAAAATCATTTCTGTAAACAAAAGCTCAATCGATTGAGGAAACACGCTTTAGAAATGATACAAAAAGCTCTTTAAAGGTGCACATGAAGTCAGTCCTATCGACTAAACAAGCGGTTGATTTTTAAGACGAAACAAACTTCTAATGAACACAAGGTGTTGGTAAGGTGAAATTTCCTCAGACGTCTAAACAGGTAGCAATCAAATAATGCTCAGAATGGTTCGAAATGTAGTTGCCACTAACCAAGGTTCAGAAAAGGTCATCTGAGAAATAAATACACATTAAGCCATATAAACAATTGGCACTAAACATTTCTCTCCAAAAGCTAGCTAGTAGCCAGACTGGAAGACTTAATTGAAACACAAACATTGATTAAAGAGGAGATGAGTCCCGACAGTTTAATTGTTTAGAGATGGAAGTTACGGAAGACCTGTTGACTTTTCCAATTGGATCTGTAATCTTTGTTTGCTCATGCATCTCTAAGACTGATTGTCAGAATGTTCTGAACAATTATGGGCTAAATGTGTTTGCCAGCCACACAGAGGACCCTGCACCCCTCTAAAGAGATCAAAAGGGGTGTTTCCCCCTCCTTCTTCATTTCCTTTCAGTCATGTCAATTCAGCTGGAAAGTCAACCATAAATGATTTTTTGAAGCCTGAGTATCGGGGACATGGCCATTCATAGCGCCTGAATTTCAACAGCTGACTCATTGGGTCGATGCATATTACATGCATATGTTGCGATCAAAGCCTTTAATGTTTTGTCTGCAGTGACAGCGGTGAGACGGTTGAGCGTTAAGACATTTGAAACAATTGATTGGAGCAACTTTCATGAACAAAACTGGCATGTTCATTACCATTGCAAACAGAGATCCACGGCACATTAGCCCACTTTAACGCATTAAAGAAAAAACTGGTCAAAAATCAGAAGATTAAAGGCTCTGCTGACTGTTTTCATTAGACATAAAACACAACAAATTTCATACGGATCAAGACTTCAAGCAATTACTACTATTATTGTAATAAGATCATGACTTTCCAACTAAAACTTTCCAACTTTTAGGAAAAAGGTTTTTTATTTTGTTTAATGCAACTTAGCATATCATGACTTTTCAAGAAATTCTGCTCTATTGGTCTTAATTCTGATGGATCCAATTGACATGGTGATGATTAAAGTACACATTTAGCGATGAAAAAAAGTATTATATACATGTATTCTTCTAAACATTTAACAGTATAAATGTAAAAAAAATAACTCACATTAAATCATAAAGACAGAAAGGTATGGTTTTCATGGACTGCTTCCAAATAATCAAAGTAAAGGCCTGTAGAACACCAAACTACTTGGACATCAATGGATTGAGGTCAACCCAGCACTTCTTTCTGAACAAAAGTAGTTATCAAGTAGATGCATTTCTGACAATCACACAGCATAACCTAAGATCAAATGAGCCCATTGTGGAGCTTATAAAAAAGCATGTCATACAACGACAAGCACTGAGTTCTTACATAAGACGGAATTCTCAGTCAGAAAGGATCCCCATACAAAAAAGAAGACACTGAAGAAGAAGAAAAACATCAATGCAATTGGTGGAGCCAAAGCGAGGGGTGGACACAGAGAGCAATTGGAAAAGAGGTGAACGAAGAAAAGAACAAAATTGCATTCCACAAGCAACTGAGCATGTCTTCAGAGAAATGCAAGTCTATAGAAGCAGGAGAGACAAGAGCACTGAAAAAGTAACAAAAAGAAGAACACTCGGCTAAAGCTATTTCCCTACAGAAACCCTTTAATGTAATTAAAGGGGAGGCATTTTATTCTAAAACCACACTAGAAACGCAGACTAAGTGTAGGCCTGCCAAACAACTGCTGATTTCATTTACAATTCATTTACTAAAATGATGCTGTAGTGGAATCAGGTGTGGTTGTGTGAATGCACACGCAGATAAGTAACACATAGGTGCTGTGTACCTGTGTACCAGTTTTAAAATAATACAATTTTACTCATATTGTCATGTCCCAAAAAATATCTATAAGATACAGCTACCACCTAAGAAGATACTTTGGTCAGTAACACATGCACACACGCATGCACACATGTATATGTACACACACACTTTCATGCTTTAATTGCTTTAGCTAGAACAATCATTTCTAAGCTGCTTTAATGTCATTCAATGAGAGAAATCAGTTTCCTAAAACTGTTATTCCACTTGTACACAAAATATATATATATATATATATATATATATATATATATATATATATATAATACACAAACACACACACACACACACACATATACATATACATATATATATACATTACATATATATATATATATATATATATATATATACACATACATATATATATGCTATTATTA
>CM029367.1:20333251-20465751 GCA_017165825.1 Hepsetus odoe | reverse complement strand
ATGTCTTTTCCCAGTGATGCACACACATGGTTTCCCACGAGATGTTAAAGAAAACCACCTTCTTCCATCACTCTATGGTCCAGAATGTTCATGTGCCCAAAGGAGGGGGTTTTGGCAGCGGACAATCATCAGTATTAGCTCGCATTAACTTTCTCAGAAATTTGAGCCACATCTGTGGGGTCAGACCAGGCAGTCTAGCCTTGGGCACCCTTGACTCTGCTACTGATTCACCGATTCTGCTTTCTTGGACCATGGTTGATCATTCACACGGGGAAGACCTATCAAGAGCTGCAGTATTAGGAGATACTCTGACACAGGCATCTAGTCATTGCAGTTTGGCTAAAAAAAGGCCAGTATTTTGGTAACACTTAAGAGAGAATGTGTAGTGCAACCAGAATGCTTATCATCTTCTTTCAGCTGCTCCTTTTAGGGGTTGCCACGGTGGATTAATCGTCTCCATTTCTTTCTGTCCTCTGCGTCTTCCTCCTTCAAACCAACTGCCTGCATGTCCTTTCTCACTACATCCGTAAAACTCCTCTTTGGACTTCCTCTTTCCTGGCAGCTCCATCCTCAGCATTACTCTGTACATGTCCAAACCAATGTAACCTTGCTTCTTTAACTTTGTCTCCAATATATCCTCTTATCCTCTAATATACCCATTTCTAATCCTGTCCATCCTTGTCACACCCAATGAAAATCATAGCATCTTTAACCCTGCCACTTCCTCTAACCTATATAGCATAGCTGGTCTCACTACTGTATTGTAAACCTTTCTTTCACTTTTGCTGGTACCCATCTGTCATAGTTCTGCCATTCATCTCCACCCATTCCAACTTGCATGAACTCCATTCCTCACCTCTCTTCCACACTCCTGTTACTCTGAACTGATGGTCCCAAGTATCTCAATTTTGTCACCTCTGCTCCCTGCATCCTACCCATTCCATCATTCTCCCTTTCATTCACACTCCTGCATTCTGTCTTTCTCCTACTCACTTTGGCTCCTCTCCTCTCAAGAGCCTATCTCCATTCCTCCAAGGTCTCTTCAAGCTGCTCCCTACTCTCACTACAGATGAAAAAAAAGTGATAACCCATTGTGAGGTCACAGCACACAGTGAACCGCAACAAAATTGGACCTCTGCATTTAACCCATGCAAACACTGTGCAGCAGTTGGCAGCTATTGAAAGCGCCCGGGGAGCAGTGACGGGGACGGTACCTTGCTCAGGGGTACCTCAGGGCAACCTACTGGTGAGGGAATCAAACCCACAATTTTCCGATGCGGGGGCAACTCCCTAACCACTAGGCCACCGCTGCCCCGGACCTCTGCATTTAACCCATGCACGCAATATCATCAGATCACAATATCATCAGCAAACATCATAGTCCATCAACTTGTCCATTACCATTGTTTGCCATACAAGAATGGGCTCAGCACTGACCCTGTAATCTCATCTCTACTTTAAATTCATTTGTCACTCCTACTGCAAACCTCAACATTGTCACACTGCCCTCATACATATCCCGTACTACTCTCACACACAGTATTTCACAAAAGTGAGTACACCCCTCACATTTTTGTAAATATTTTGTTATATCTTTTCATGGGACAACACTGAAGATATGACACTCTGATACAATGTAAAGTAGTCCGTGTACAGCTTGTATAACAGTGTAAATTTGCTGTCCCCTCAAAATAACTCAGCACACAGCCATTAATGTCTAAACCACTGGCAACAAAAGTGAGTAAACCCCTAAGTGAAAAATGTTCACTTTGGGCACAATTGTGAACATGTTGTCCAATGAAAAGATATAATAAAATATTTACAAAAATGTGAGGGGTGCGCTCACTTTTGTGAGATACTGAGATACTGTGAGACTTCTCTACCACAACTTCTCTCTAGGCACCTTGTCATATGCAGGTCCTCAAAGGCACAGTGTAACTCCTTCTCAACTTCTCTGTACTTCTCCATCAGCACCCATAGAGCAAACACTGCATCTGTTGTGATCTTTCTTGGCATAAAATCATACTGCTGTTCACTAAACACCTTCATGCTTCCACGGGCATGTCAGCTGGGCCAACAGCCTTTCTTTTCTTCATCCTCTTCATCACTGCCCTTAGTTCCACCTTGCTTTTTCGCTGCAATTCCTGGTTCACTATCCTCGCATCATCCAATCGCATCATCCAGTGTTCTCTCTCTTTCTCTTCATTCATCAGATGCGCAAAGTACTCTTTTATTTGCTCAGCACGCTTTGCGCTTTTTAAGAGCATGCTTGCATTTCTGTCCTTTATCGCCCTGACCTGCTGCACATCTTTCCCCTCTCTGTTGAGCTAATTGATATAGGTCCTTCTCTCCCTCCTCACTGTCCAGGCTCTCATACAATTAACTATACTTCTTATTTTTTGCTTTCTTGGCCCTTTGTTTCGTGTTCTTGTACTCCTGTCTGCTTTCTTCATCGGTCTGACTGTCTCATTTCTTCTTTGCAAATCTTATCTTCTGTATACTCTCCTGGACTTATGGGTTCCACCACAAAGCTTCCTTATCCTCCTCCTTCCTTCCAGATGTCACACCAAGTACCTTTCTAGCTGTCTGCCTGACAACTTTTACTGTAGTTGCCCAACAATCTGGTAACTTTTCACTACCTCCCAGTGCATATGTTAACCCCTGCCTGAATTCCTTCTTGCAGTCCTCCCTCTTCAGCTTCCACTATTTGATCCTCGACTTTGCCCTCACTTTCCTCCTTTTTTTTGACCTCCCAAGTCACCCTACGGAACACCACTCTATGCTGTGACACTCTCCCCTCTCACTACGTTACAGTCTCCAATCTCCTTCAGACTGACCTTCCTGCAATTAATATAATCCACCTGTGAGCATCTTCCTCCACCCTGCTCCTCCCTCTTCCTAAAATAAGTATTTACTACAACCTTTTCCATCTTTTTTGCAAAATCTACAACCATCTGACCTTTAACATTCCTCTCCCTGACACCATACCTACCCATCACCTTCTCATCACCTCTTTTCCCTTCACGAACATGTCCATTAAAGTCTGCACCAATCCTCTCACTCTCAGCCTGATTCAGTCTCTGTCATCTAACTCACTCCAGAATTCTTTTCACAATCAACTTAATCATAAGCACTAATCACATTCATTATCACACCTTCAGCTTCCAGCTTCAGACTCATCACCTTATCTGACACTCTCTTCACAACACTTTTTTTTTCTGCAAAACACTTTTACTCCTTAGTGCAAGATTTAGTTTATTAACCATTACCTTTTTACCCATCTGTGCCAAGGGTAACAATAATCTACTGTATTATCTTTTTAATAGACTGCCTTTTCATGTCATTCAGTTTGGGTACTATTTTTGACATTAGTTTAATATTGAGATTTGGGCTCACATCAGCTATGCTTTAAATTGCATCTTATGAACTTTGTTTGGAGGTTACCTCTTTAAAAGAGGCTTCTGTAGACTAACATCTGCTTTTTTTTCTTTAATTGAAAGGTCATTTCTTTTCATGCTCCTGTTATAGATTTACAGCAGTGCAACAGAACAAAACAATTATTTCATTAATTATTTCAGATATCCTACCATCCTGTTAAAGGACAGAGTGAAGATATCCCAGAATTGGAGAAGTGGTATTTGTCGTAAAGATGTCCTTCTGAAATGGAAAATTAAGTGAGTATTTATTTATTTATTTATTTATTTATTTAGCACTCCAACACTCCAAACAGATTCTAATTATGGGTGTTTCAGTGACCTTGCAAGCATGGATAGGATTTTTTTTTTTATTAGCCACTATATCACCCAAGTCCATAGAAACCGGATTGAGCATGTGTAGGAGTAATTTCCATTTCTTGATTTTTCCCAATAGCTTGTTGCCGTGGATACAGCTGGACGGTGATGTGCTGTATCTGTCTCAGGCAGCAGACATTGGAGCATACAATCTCAGGGGTGTTGAGAGGAAGTTCCAGCATAATAGGGTGACTGTGTTTTCCGGACACCAGGAGGATGTGTGTAGATTTACTTTGACGGACACACATCTCATCAGTGCTGGAGGGTAATTCATTGATTTTTTTTTTTTTCTTTCTTTTAATGTGTTGATTAATTTCAGGCTTATCATTACTAAGTTTGTCTTTGATAATGAGTAAAAGAAATGTTGCCCCTGACTGGCAAATTTTTGTGCTACACAATTTTAGCCTTGATTTTCTGATTACCTGCAGTTTGGGGAAATTGCTGGGGAGAAAAAAAACAAATCAGAGGCAAACTGGTGTTCACTGTGGTCTCACAAATCTTCTCTTGATCACCGCATGTGAATTGTTCAAACACTATCTAAGAGATTACATGATGACTTTCAGATGCCAGACAGATTAAAAACTTGGAGCTGTTGTCCTGTAATGTAAAAAACATTATGAGTGGGTTGTGACTGACCTTGAGCTCTTTATTTTATGCTGATATATTCTTTGGTTTTACCTGCAAATCAACACAAAAATTATTTGGATCATTCAGTTCTGGTTAATATCCATTTTTGATGGATATATTGAACCACAGTTCCAAAATATACAATAGTCTTTCTCATCCTAGCATTGGTGATATTGTGATTAGGTGAGTCCCTGTGAGTGGATGGAACTGAGCATTGCAAAACTGGAGAGGAAACTATTATAACTAGTTTTAATTTAGTTCCAAAACTGGTTAAAAATATAACTTCTTTCCTTAAAAGTCACAGAGTTCTTAATCATAAATGCATTTTTCACTGTTTTGTACCTTTTTGCTTTTCATTAACTTGCATTGACAAAAAATTCAGTGGTTTATTCAAATAACACAATGTTCTTTGGAGTTTACTGATAGATGAACCTTCACCTGTTCACAGTGATGGGAAGATCATCGTCCATGATAGAACAAATGATTATTCTGTCGGGTATTTTGGCCATAATCAGGAAGTGAACTGTATTGACTGCAAAGGTGATGTTATCATCAGTGGCTCAAGAGACAGGACTGCTAAGGTACGCTTCAATTCCCTACCCCTCCTGCCACCCAGGTAAACATGACATGGCTATATAATGGAAGGACTTAACTGAGCACATACATAAAAAAAATAAATTCAGATATTGATTAAAGAAATATTTAGTAAACATTAAACTGTGCAACCTTTTGTTCAAGGGGACACATAAGCATGGATGGGTCAAATAATTTGAATGTTTCTGTAATTTTGAACTTAAACAAAATAACCAGTGGTGCCACATAAAAGTTTAAAATGTACTTTCAAAACTCTTTAATACCTCTGTTCAACATTTCACAACACTGCACAAAGTCCAGTTACATTTACAGCATTTAGCAGACGCTCTTAACCAGAGCGACTTCCATGTGCTAATTACAGGGACAGTCCCCCTGGAGCAATTCAGGGTTAAGGGTCTTGCTCAGGTACCCAGTGGTGGTAGTGCCAGAGGTGGGATTCGAACCTGGGACCTCTTGAGCCATAGGTCCAAAGGCAAGCACCCTACCAGTAGACCACCGCCACCCACATCCAGTTGACCTCCTTGTATAGTTGGTCAGCATTCTGAAAGTACAGATGATATTTAGCGTCAACAGAAAGCCATACTGTGATTCAGTTTATCATGATGCATATATGGATAGGTATTTAGATGTTTTCATTGTGTGGGCTCCGTACTGAGACCAGACCCTTATACAACCATAACATAAAGGAGAAAACACTACACCTTACATTAACTTTTACAACTCGATTTCTAGCTTTATTCAACTCTTCAAGTGTCTGAGAATAATACTCAATGTGTTGAATGTAGCCATATTTTTATTGAAAGCAAGGCTTGATTCATGCAGCATCATTTAGCTGTAAACATTAGCATAGCAGGTTCTAGATTATACAGAAAGTTTGTAAATTGTGATTGCGTACTAATAACGAGCATATACATTTTTGAGCATTTATGCTTGGACTGATATATAGTAAAACATTCCTTAACCTTGAATAAAAGAGTGTGATGAGTAATTCTGAACTTCCTTATCGGTTTTATGCAGAATGTGACTTTTTTTATCGATTTATCTTTAGATCTGGAAATTAACTCCAAACCAGCTTGGCAAGTGCCTTCATACACTCCCCACCTATGACAGAGTGTGGTCTGTGGCCATCAGCCCCTCTCTATGGTGAGCTAATGTTCTGTTTTGAATTTTGTTTTGTGTTGTTCTAGTCACTCCTTTATTACCTTTATTTGTAATTAAGAATATTAGCAATACTTAAGACTCTGCCCTAAAGTCAAACAGGAAGCTAGATTTCATTTCTGAAATGCAAAAACTTCAACAAATGTCTTAATTATCTTAAAAACCCTTAGAATTCATAATATACCCATATTTTCTCTCATTATTATTACATTGTCAAAACCAAACCTCACAAAAAGTTATTTTACTAGGGAAGAAAAAATTTGGAAGAGGAAAAAAAGTTTACCAGTTGTTATGAACTGTTATGAATGGTTATGGCCTATTATGAAACTTTAACAGTGTAAACAGCAGACGTCCTTTTCAAATTAGGCATTAAAAAAGTTTTGATTTGACAGTGACCATTACAGAGTTTGAGGGAATTAATTTATTTGTGATCATTATTCTTACCTTTTTATATTTTTAGCTTCATGCTTCCCGCTCCTCAACATCATCCCACCACTTTCATCAGGGTGAATTTGAGATTGTCCAATTAAAGAATGTATCAGATGGTTTAGAAAAGGGGGTGAGAGCATCATTGTGGATAAAATGGTTAGAGGGGTGAAATGGTCAGAGGCAGGGTGTACCAAGGCAGGTGGCCAGACCCCTTTTTTATATGTGCTCTTCAATTTATTGCCCGGCCATTACTTTGAAGTCAGCTAACACCTCTGAAATGCAGATGGGGAAGGATGGGAGCCTGGCTCTAAATAGTTAGAAAGCAGAATTGTGCCCCCTCATGGTGTAGCATATGTTGATTTTCTTTTTTTGCCAAGATTTTTTTCACATTGATTAAATCTGTGCTTTATTATATATTTATCTGAACATATACAATTGACATCTAGTGTTTGTATCATAAGATGAACTAGTATACATGTATTAACGGATAGTAACAAATATTTAGACTTAAAGACTTCAGAACATCTGAGTTCATCAGTTTAAGCAAGCAAGCCCATTATTAAAAAAAAAAAAAAGTAGGGTTTAAAGTGAGACAAAAGCAGTGAAGGAGACCAAAGGGGAAAATCTCTGGCAGGATATAATGTCGAAGCAGGGTCGCCTTCATTGCTGCTTCCTTTGATTGCTCAGCCATGTATACACCCACACACTTAATGACATACAGCCGCATGAAGCTGTAACACTAGCACTGAGCCTCCACCTGCCTCTGCGTGTCAGGCAGCTGATCTGTCAAGCGCACCTTCGCAGTGTTGCTAAAGGAATGGAAACATCATGCGTGAGAAGCAACTAAAGGGCACTGTTAGGCTTTTCCACGTCTTAACCAGTCTTTTGTCATAGTACAGGCTGTGTGTAGCTCATGAAAGGCACCTGAACAAATGCAATGGGTCAGTGCTGTTTTAGCCTCTCAGCTGAATTATTAAACCCTGGTGCCCTGCCTCCTCAACCATGAATTTAGATTTCTGAATAAGAGACGATTATCCACGTCATTAATTCTCCAATTTGATGGCTGAAATAGCAGGCCCCTGAAACAGACTGCTGCACTTAAATAATGGACCACAGTCTCTCTAATATATTGACAATGGGAGAACCTCTTTGAAATGAGCAGAAATCAAGGTGTCAATTAACCTTCAAGCCTCTTTGGTTTGCTTTTTGTGATGTGGAGATAATGACAAGGCAGGTTAAGACTTGACATTGTAGTATATTTGATTGTTAGGGTGTGATCACCTCTTTTTGTTATCGTTCTCGAGCAGAATGAAAAAAAGGCTGTGGGGTCAGGCACTGGAGTGAATTGCATGACTTGTTTTTAAACATGGGTGAAACAACGCTGTGTGCTTAGAGTTCTGATGGCTTGTGGGATGAAGCTATTGCACAGGATGGAAGAGTGGTGGAGGAGATGCTTTGGAACCTTTTTTGGACAGTATAAGAAAGACGAGTGCATGTAATGGGTGGGAATAGTCTTTCACTGTTGCTGGCCGTGTTGTAGCAACAGTTGTGATGAATGTTTTTCAGTGAAGGAAAAGGCACTGAGAATCTTCTAAGCTGCTCATTCTAACCACTGCAGTTACAGTCTGAAACATTACAGTTCCTATAACAGACACTAATGGAGCTTATGAGCAGACTCTAGATCATGCCCCAATGAAAAATAGTAAGAATTGGGGCAGGGATGATTACTCTCTTAAGTCTCCTCAAAAGATACAGGCCTTCCTGTGCCCTCTTTGCTATAGAGCTGGAGTTTAGAGATCTACTAAGATCTTTTGAGATGTAGAAATGTTCTACTCCAGTACTTATGTAATAAAGTGGTCATGGGCAAAACGTCTTGATTAATGAGCAGTGACTTCTAGGCAATCTATTAGGTGAATGTATTGATGTTTAAATTATTTTTATTTATTAGTTGAAGTTATTTTTTTAGAATATAAAAAACAGCCTGATGGACACACCCTTTTTATCATAGTTGGTTTTTTTTTTAAAGATAGAGAGACATGTTTGAATGTAGAGGGGGTGTGATACCACTTTATCTTTTCCAAAACCAAGTAAAATGGTGATTTCACAATGTGTTTTTTAATTTGGGAAGCTGAGCGAGAAAAAGCAAGAGCCCCTTGTGTTGCAAATGTAATTGTTCCAGCTTCACGCCTGAGGTATCTAAAGGACAGGGAGTGAGACAGGAGGCAGAGCAGTGAACGAAAAAGAGAGGAGGGAAAGAGGAGCAGGAGAAGAAAAGTGTGTGTGTGCTTTTGATGCTGACATGTTGGAGATTCTGTTGAATGTGCAATACAGCAATAGGAAGCAAAAGTGTGTGGTTTTATAGTCATAATTCTGGTAAACTGGTATTATTTTAGCTTCTTTCCATATCTGTTTATCTTTATCTTTTGGCATTCTCTTACATCTGTTTTCCTACTCTCTTTCTGTGCTTTTCACTGTCTCTCCCCTCCCGCCCACTTTTTTTTTGTCAATTTTTCCACTGAACATCATCTCCAGGTTCATTAGGGGGATGTTGTGGCTGGTGAAAAATGCCAAGGTCGAGTCTCCTTTGTGTTATATCTCTTTGCAGTTAACATGATTGATTTCGCCAGTATTTTGAGTGCTTTTTTTTTCCCCCCGAAATTACTTTTCACAGATATTTTGCTATGCACGCTGTCATTCTTTACTGTATTCAACCTTTTGCTCAGAAATTCACTCCGGTGTTTCAGCATTGTAAATGATAAGTAAGACTAGTTCCCTGCAGGCTGAAGGATATCAGTAGTGAGTATAACTTTGAAGACCAGCATTGCATTATAAACACTACCTCTGGAACTCTCTAAATGGTGTCATATGGCTGGCTGTCACTGTTTTAACTGTGAGGTCAATCAGAAAGAGCTTTCTCTCCCATCGTGAAGGTAATGGCTACTCTAGGCCCCTGCATTGTTCTGTTCACTTCAATGGCTAGCTCTGTCATTTTCAATCTCATATGACAGTGACTGGGGAGAAAAAAGACCCTTAGGAAAACCAGCTGGAATGATTTTTAATTTGTGTTTTTGATCCATGGTCCTCCTTCACTGTAGTACACACATGGACAATTTACAGCTACCCTTGCATCCCTCCCATCTGAGTACAATCTTTGTCTTGTCAGGTCTCAGTCACTTGATCCCAATGTGGATTCATCTGCTGCTGCTTTAAAGGAGACTCTGATGGTTAGGGTTAGTCTAATTGGGCTTAAGTATGTTGATCCTTTCAATAGGTCATGGAAATTATTCAATTTTTAATTGATTATTCCTTTTTATTTTTACTTTTCATTCTATTTTGTTGTTTTGGTGGTTTTATTTTTGATCATTTTTTTGTTTAAGAATTTATGTAGTAAAAACTCCCTTTATGTGACAGTCACTGCATGCTAAATTCTAAATGTAATAAGTATGTTGTTAAGTAGCATGATCATATCCCATCAAGAACACAAACTTTTGCACTGATTTTGATTTAACTTTACAGAGTAACCCTATACAATCACATAGTATTAGCACTGTATTTTTTGTAGTGTGTAGCTTATTTCGGAGACATGTTAGAGGTTTAGAAAATTTGTTCACCTCATTTTTTAGGGGTAAATTTTTCTGATGTCCTGATGAGCAGCAAAATGCCACATTTTAATAGCAATATTTTTTCCACTTCCCATAACTTAATTCTACTCTCTCTCTTTTATAAAGTTCTCAATTTCCTGTTATATTTCCCTGTTTTTGTCTTGCTGCTGGTGAATGTAGAATTAGAAGGATGTGTTTGATTAATAGTCAGCTAAATTGTTTCCTGTAATGTCAAACATCTTCAACCTTTGCTAACAAGATGCGACTTGTTGAGTCTGGAACACTCCGTCCAGAAGCATGTAACTCTAGCTGATGTGTGTACACTCAACACACCAAGTCATTTCTCAGATACTCCTCCTACCAGGCTCTCCTTTGGTCTCAGACAAATTACTCGTTAGTTAACCTGATAATGACAAATTTAAAAATGTAATTCGCTGCTTTCTTTTTAAAACACCAGCTTTCTTTCTTTCTTTCTTTCTTTAGGAAATAGATCTTAGATTTTATTTATGCATATTTCTACACCTATGTGATAACTTTTTAACTGAGTAATAGTCAAAATAATCACTAGGTTTCACACTAAGAATTACAAAATTGTATTGACAGCCCAAGAATTATATGCTGACTTTACAAACTTGATTTGAATTATTATATTCTGCCATCTGACTATACTGTCATTTTGCTAAGATTATGGAAATTTCTCTATACTACTGTAATACTCCTGTAATACACTGAATATGCTGCACAGTATATCTATCATGGCAACAACAAATTCTTAATGGCTCATTGATAAACTGTTTGCTTATAAATGAGATTTGGTGCCACTATTTTACCTAATCATAACTGTGGTTACATCTTGATCCATGTCGGTAATCAGATGGCATAGTCGTCATAGCCTGACTGTCTCAGCTGCTTTTGGTGCTTATTGATCTTTTGATTACTCCCATTAAATCTGTGTAAAGTAAATGTCATTCTTTATAACACAGCCAAGACTGGTAACCTGCCACAATCTATGTATGTGCGTCAAAGGGCAGAGTACACAATACCTCAGCAGTTGTAGTTAGTCTGCACTGCTCGGGCAAAGGGAGATAGAGGGGGAGGTGGTGCGAGCCATCGAAGAGAGAAGCAACCCCAAGGAGAGGTGAGAAAGGGTCTTTTTTTGGGGAGAGTGTTTTGTCTAGAGTTGGTCAAGCACAACTACAAAGATGTTGCGAGGGACTGCCTTTGAAACTTTCCAAAGAAAATGATTGTTGGATAAACCGCCCCCAAATCGCCTCTCTCTGGCAAACGAAGGGAGCATGACCTATGACCTTTGGTATCAAAGTACAGGGAGATTCAACCCTCTATGCCTCCCCATCCCCAACCCCACCCCGCCCCAAATTCACCCCCATTGCTCCACCCCACTCAAGCGCAAAAAAAAGAGAAAGAGAAAAAAAAACAGAAATTCACATCTTTCATCTCTCTCTCTCTCTCTCTCTCTGTCTCTCTCTCTGTCTCTCTCTCTCTCTCTCTCTCTCTCTCTCTCTCTCTCTCTCTCTCTCTCTCTCTCTCTCAGGTCTAGTAGAGCAAGCTGTGTCTTAGGAGTCAAGAATTCAATTAGTTAAAAAAAACCCAAGGGAAAGAAAGAAAAGAAAGAGGCTGCAACAATAAAGCGATAACGGACAGAATGTGCGTTCCCACACGTTAAATACAGGGCGCTTACTACTGAAAGCACTGCATGGGAGCTATAGCCTCAGACTGCAGGTGGTGTCCTGAATAATTGCAGTCAATATGCCCCTTCTATGCAGGCTTTGCCGAAGCAGATCATTAGGCACATGCCACATACAGGTGTTCTCTAGGTGTACTTGAGATGGAAACTTCTGGTACTTGCTAAAAAGCATTTTTTGTCTTTTTTCATGCTTATTGCTGACTATACTCCTGTAATGTTTACGCTATGTCTACTTGTGATCATGTCATAAAACTATTTGAAATACCATGCAATATTTGAAATTACAAAAGAATATATAGTGTGCATATATATATATATATATATATATATATATATATATATACACACACAAATATTTTTTTATATGTAATATTCTTCACAGGACAGTATTTTATAACTGCATTGTGTGATGTAAATCATGTGATGGAAAAGCTCTCAGAGCACTCCTTGCTGCTCCAAGAGGAAAGAAACATTCAAAAAGTGTGATTGTAAATTCCAGATGGAAATAACAGTGCTGACCAGAGTGGCACAGTAATTATCCTGTGCATTGTAGGCTTCTGCTGCACCTTGCATTTGTTTTAATGGGACATAATGAGACAGGTGACTGATGTCCTAGAGCAGTAAGGGCAGTCTGTGTGTGTGTGTAACAGGCTGTAAGGTTTCTCATGAATCTTCTGTTGTATTTTTGTCCAAACTGATCTGGGGCTGTTCCACCCAACTAAGCAAAAGGCGGTGTGTGGAATGTTCCTCTGACCTCAGACACAGGGGACATGGACAGAAAGCCAAAAGGTCTGTGAACTCGGGTGTGAGTTGAAGTGAGGGGGGAGAGGGCGGGAGCGCAGACACAGAGAGGGCGAAAGAGAGAAAGAGTGAAGGAGACCCTACCTATTGTTCTTTTCAGAGCGATATAAATACATCATAACCCTTTTCAATTCAAACATATTTAGAGGCTGAGATGAAAGCACTTTTACAAACTAGATACATCCCCTCGTACAAAGGCAGGGGTCAGCCATAACAAATGAACAACCTCCTCCTGGCGCAAAGCTAGCCCACTTGAAAGAGAGGCTGATGTGCTGTGTTCACACTCACTTTGAACCCCATTTGTAGCCCTGTGTTTCTAGCCATACCCATGGGCAGAGATATCATTGGGTTAAGTGAGTTTATGAATTAATTTACATAAAGTGACTTTATAAACCTAATGCCTGGTTCCTAATCATTACACTTAGTATACAAAAACTGCTATAAATTAAATGATAACCACTGAAATGTACGTGTTTGTTTTTATATTTTTATTTGTTACTAGGTAATTAGTTACTAGTGTTAAAAATAAGAAATTGAAGTGCGGGCCCATGTGAGTCCCTTAAAGTCTGAAAAGTAAAAGTAATATTTCTCACTAATATTAACCCCTTAAATGCTGTGAACCTGTTGTAGGGTTTAGGCTGTCCCTCATTACTCTTTATCTTATGAATAACTCAAGTCTGTTTGAACTGTTTTCTAGTTTTGTTAGTGAATAATTAATATAAAACAATGAAGTAATGAATTTAATAAAGTAATATTTGTCAGGTTTAAACGCAATTTTGTATTTTCCAGTGTTCTTTCTAATTTTTTATTTATTTATTTTTTATTACGATTTAGGCTGTTAATGTGTTGTCGAGCCACTTGTAAAATATTTCTATTTCTAGCAGTATGTCCTTTTAGTAAATGCATCTTAATTAGCATATTGTTTCCTTTTTTCTTTTTAAAATTGCACTTTTTTTTATTTGATGCTTAGCACTGTTCAGTCACTACAGCTTCCAGCTTTTTTAGCATTAAGCTCACTTGGCTATAAATTACAGTCCAACATGACCTCATGAATTTTCTTAGTTTTCTTTGTGAGTTCATTGCAGTCATTTTCACTTGATTTTGACATCTATAATATGACCTTACAATTGGTTGTAGGGTTTCTGTTAGGAATGCTGCACATACCTTGTGGCCTCCATGAAATGCATCAAAATCGTTTCTAATGGTCTTGACCTGATATGTGCGGTCAATTGTGTTGGTTTGGCTCTAACAATGTTGTTACTGTTGGAGTTCTTCTCTCAGCAGGGGCTGAATTAAAGTTTGTGTGACCCCAGCACTAATTTCGTGCTACACAGTACCTCGAATAATGATGTCAGCTGATTAGGTTACCAAAATGGTAGTGTTGGCAGTGAACCCCCGACATGTTCTAATGATCCTGAGGCGCACTGTGTTTTTTGGGCTAGAGGAATACTTAGGGTTAGGGGTGTTACTTGGAGGGGGTTGAGAAGGGCAAAGGACTGTTGGGTGTGTGTCTGTGAGGGGTGCTTACTCTTCGATTTGGGGTGGGGTTGGGTAAGGTTGAGAGAAAGGTGGGGGCACAATAGGCGAGAGAGGGGCTTTGACCTTTTACAGCTATAATATCACTGGGACTCCCTTTCAGATCAATCAGGATTTGTCTGGTGAACAAAAACTTATTTTATTGTGGTGTTCTATTTTACTCTAGTTCTCTCTCCCCCTTGTTGTTTTTTTTTTTTTTTGCAATCATACCCAGTGAGGGATGAGTAATTGAAGTAATAGAGAGTAATAAGGGCTGGGAAGAGAGAGCTTGGTTTTGCCCCTATTGTATCTTGTGTCACACAGGTTCAGAGGTCAGGCAGCCTGCATATTCTATTAGGACACATGGCCTTCATTGGGGCAAATGAGTTTACCCAACAGTAATTAAAATGCCAGCACTGGCCCAGCAAGCTGAATATGGTTGATGGGCCACCGCTAACCGGGTTGACAGCTGCCATGGCTGTCTTTGCCAATACGCTTGGGCCCTCAATGAAGAAACTAACTGAAGCCATCAGAGGGAGGAACGCCTGCTCCCTTCTTCTACTCACCATCTTTTCTTTTTTTCTCTTACAGATGGCACTCTTTTTATGTGTCTTTGAAAAGCCCAGATTTCATTATAGATGTTACTGTTATTCGGATTTCTGTTACTCTTTTATGCTAGCAAGCTTCTGTCTGCTCAACTAACTAATTCTCCCAGAAGGTATTTTTTTGACTTTTTCAACTTTTGTTTTCCTGTTTCTTAGAAAGTTCCTTCAAATATTCTTCATTGAACGCCCTTATTACTATTACATTACTGTGGTCTTACTAATGGTCTTATTATACAGAAGTGTAAAATCTTGTTCGCCTCCTCCTTCAGTTCTTACTGACCATGGTGCAGGGTCACTGTCTCTCTCTCTGTTTTTGTGCTTGGGGTTTGGAGTTGGACCCCAGGCGCTACAGAGCTTATTCACACAGGCTGGCTGTTAATTTGAGGCCACACTGGTATTCCATTGTGGAGCCTGTTTCTTTGGTGTGGGGGCGGAGGGCCCACTGCTCGGGTGTTCTCTGGAGGTATGAAAGTATGTTAGAGAAAAAGAGAGTCTCTAAGAGGCTTTGTGATTATTATAGGGAGTTTGTTTTTGTGTGACATTACAAATCAATACATGTTGGGTTTTAGTGAAACTTCTATGAGGTTTGCTTTCATTTTTGGCTTGCAGAGACTCAAAGATACGCGTGCACACACACATACACAAACCTTTGTCTTTATTTAGTGTCAATAAGGCTAAGAAGCCAATTGGGATACGGGTTGGGGGACCCATCCCAGCAGGACATTGCAGGAATACCTGTGCGCTAAAGCTACCACATTCCAGCATGCTCAGTAGTGTGGGAGTCCCATTGTGCAGCTCACCTCCACACACAATGCAGGGAGCGGCGGAGGCCTGGAGCCTCGCCTGCCAATCCCAGCTGTCCAGGAGGGCCCTAATCCCTAACTATCAGGCAGGTCAAAACCATGGTACACACACACACACACACACCTTCCTAACATACTCCTCCCTACCTGTTCCAGCTAATTTTAACCTGTCATCCAAATCAAAGGGGGCACCAAAGTGTTTTTGTTTCTCTTCCTTAGCCACCCCCCAGCATCGTGGTGAAAGAATGCACATCTTTAAACAAAGTTGGCCGTCTTAACTTACCGCACAGATGTTCTTTCTTGTATTCTGTTCACTTTTTACATTGTAAAACTGTAACAGTTGAGGTCCATGTATATATGTAAAATGTATTAGTGTTTTTTTTGTTTGTTTTTTAATGAAGTGGCCCCAAAAAGTATTTAGACAGTTTATCCCATCAACCATCCATAGGGAAAGAAATTGATATTTGAATTCCAGCCAGGGTGGAAAGACACAATTAAATAACTTGTGGCTTTTTTTTTTTTGGATCATGAACTCAGACTTACAATTTGCAATGGCAATGCAAACCTGCAGCAGTATGACACAAATTTGTTTAAAATACTTTTGGAAAAATAACTTGACAAAAAAGGAAACTAACTTTTTTTCCCACTTATATTTTCACCTAAATTGCTTGTTTTTACATGATTTTACATTGTCTTCTGACACAAACTGACCACTGTATTTTAAAAACCAACACATTTTGTTCTCTGATACCATGCTGGAAAATGTTCATACCATCCCTTCACTGTTGCTGTACTGTGGCCTTCAATATCATTGCCCTTCTAAAGTTTCCCTGTCTGTTTCTTTGAAAAAGTTAAGAGATACTGAAGACTCTTAACAGTTATTTACCAAATGTGCAGTTTATTCCTAACACTTTGCAAGTCATTTTTTGTCTAAGTTGATATCACTTCATGTTTGGAAATGTATATTATGTGGCTGGTTAAGCTTTAATGTTAACAATGCGTATATTTCTCTCCACAGCACTTTTGTGACTGGAACTGCATGCTGTGAAAACTTTGCTCCTCTTCGGATATGGGACACAGAGAGGTACATGACTTCTCAGCTTTCTAATCTACATTATCTAAGGATTTGTTTTAATTGAAATCACAGTATGCGGTTTCATGTTACTGTTAAAGCTTATGCCAGTTTTTTGTGTTTACTTTTTAAGCATTTTTAAGTGCCTGTGTCTCCAGTTTTAACGTTCTTCATTAAGTCTGTATGTCCTGTACTGTTTGTAAGATTTATTGATCACACATAAGTAAAAGCAGAAAGTTATCATAGTGATGGTTCTGTTTCATGCTATTCATCTCATTTTCCTTACTGGGTTGTTTGGGGAGTTCAAAGCTAACTTCAGAATTCCCATCATGAAAGGCCTGGCTTAAACCTGATACAACCTGACTGGCTTCTGTAATTCCCCTGCTTTACCTGCAGAACTCAGCCTACTTGCACATTGTCAGTCTAGGGAAAGGAAAATTAAGAAGGAAAAGGGGAAAAAAAGGTGGGTTCCGGAACCAAATGACAAGGACATTTGAGAAGGGAGAGATTGCTGGGAAGGAGGAGGGGCAATTCAGCATGCATATCCCTGGGAATCCCATATTACAAAGAAGAAGAAATAGAAAATTTGGCCAGGAATTAGGTGGGCAAAGGACAGGCCCCAGGTTTTGATCTGTGAAGTGTGGATAGCTGGTGTCAAGCTGATGGACGTTAGCTGGGAAGTTGTCTAATACTTGATTTGAGGGACCTTTAAGTCACTGATCCATCAGACTGGAGCCCAATTAGGGTTCTAGTCAGAGACATGTGACAGAAGGACACAGATGCGTTTCTGCTTACATACTGACAAAATGCTAAATATGGTTATATAGTCTGACATTATTGCTATAATTTGTGCTACTTTTTAATGTGTGGTTTTGCAGTGATGGTCCCAGTAGCACTCCATGACCTATTTTACAGTGTATTGTATTATTTCTATTTTCATTTTTGTGCTGCTGCACTGGGGTTAGACATTTCTTGACATATATAATGTGTTCCCGTCTAGTAATCAGGTGCACCTTGTGAAGAGTACAAAGTCTCTAGTCACAAGGGGGTCGAGAAAACAACCATAATTGGGGAGTTTGGAATGGGGGCTTTGTGTGTGTCCGTGTGTTTGTTTCTGTGACCTTTTTTTTTCTTTTCTTTTTTTCTTTTTTTTTTAAACATTTTCCAGACAGACCACCAGCATAATCTTCAGACAGCCACTACTTACATGAGACCACACTTTAGGATAGCTACAGTTGCACTGATAAAGGTAGACATCAGAGCAGGCATCACAAATACTATTACAGCCTTTTGGTCACAACACAGACAGGTGATGATTTCAAAACATCACGTAGGTTCTTTAAAAAAAAAAATTTTACTTCATGTCTTGCTTGTTTTTGACATTAAATTATCATAGTTGTGGACTTTGCAGAACCAAAAAAAGAGCTTCTATTTCAGAGAATGATCTTCCAGTTCTCCTGAAGCAGTTGTGGAATTGCTAAAATAAGAGTGATCGCCTCCCACAGGAAATCTGTTTAGTTAAATTTCACCGCAGTCTTTAAAACCCCTGTATAATTCGGTTAGGGTTGTCCTAAATATAGAAACATTGGTGACAACAAATTTACAGTTTTTAGAGGCATTTTGGAGGTTTTCTTAAATATGGTATTGCATGCATTTGTGCAGTACCTTAGCTCTTATCAAAACAGTAAACAGATGTACGGGCAGTGTATAATTTTCAAAGTCAGCTTTTTGCAAGATATCATGAATGTCATCAACATTGTGTTATTTTTTTATTAGTGTGTTTAGTATTTAAATTCTTATGGGGTCAGCTTCCTTTTCTTAACAGCTTTGAAAAATCAGGAGTGTTCGACAGCTGTTGTGTTTGCAGGGCAATTACAATGATGAGAGATCTTCTATTCCTGTGCTTTGTTTATCTGCTTACCTCAAGAACCACTTTACGGATAAAGGCAAGTGCCCCTGACATTTTTCTAATGTGTTCACAAAAGATGGGGGCACCTTTTGAACAGTGCTTGTTGACTGGAAAGGGGAATGATGCAGGAGACATGTACAGACTAATATCACCTGCACCCTCATGTCTGAACACTGCAGCTGACCAGCTGGTGGGGAAACAGACTGAGAGGTATGACAGTAGCAATGATCCACAGAAAGGTTGTCTGTCTGAGAGACATAGATGCTCTTGACATCTTGTCATTTACTCCACTGATGATACTTTTTTTTTTACCATGTCAAAAAGGGGGCAGATCTGATCATCATTTTAAAAATAAAAAGGACTGTCTCCACTATTGTGATGAAACTCAATGTCAGAAAACACCATTTTTTTTTTTTTTTTTTAAATTTATTTATTTTTTAATCAGGGTCCAGGTTTTCTTACAATAACAATGGTTCTTTTTCTACTTGTATTGGTTTCAATACAATAGGAGAAAAAAATCTAAATCATTAATTTGACTCATTTCACAGGTATTCATTTTTCTTTTGTTCTTGTCCTTTCTTGCTCATCTGTATGGCCCAGAGACCTGTGATCACCCCAAATTCTACACAAGTGGTGGGTGTGGGTGCTTTAAAGGCACCCCTAACTTTTCATGAGGCCCTCGGTCATGGATAAACATAGAGAAAAGCCATCAAAGAAGCACACAATTGCACTGAAATTCCACACATTTTTCCCTGAAAGAGAGGGTTAAATGTCTGGATCTGGCAGGAGCTGTGTTTTACAAATTGCAATCTCATTGTTTTTTAAGAGAACGCGTGTGACATTTAAAAGTCTCCATTGTCCTGCCCCCTGACATTCCATGCTGGGCTTTTTCTTTTTTCTCCTTTTCTTTCTTTCGCCCTTGGCTGGCAGTTATTTCAACTCTTGGCTAAATTGGTTGACGAGCAGACGGTGCAATGCAATTTCTGTTTGTTTTAGGCACTGAAAACCCCAGCAGGACTCTTTATGTACCTGTCTCACATCCTTTCAGGGCACTGACTGTTTCCCATAGCTTCCCTGTGCCAGTTTACCCTCTATACTTAACCTTACAAGAGCATCAGTGCAAAATGACCTTTTCTGTGGCTCCAATGCCCAAAGAAATGTCCTCAGCCTCTCCCCTTTTCAGAATCCATCAATTCATTAAAGGATCCTTTCATAAGGTATGTGTGTGTGTGTGTGTGTGTGTGGCCCAAATGGCCAAAGAGAAAGTAAGGACTGTTGAAGAGGCCAGCCTTTCCATTTTGCTTCATGGCCCTGAGACTATAACTCACAACTAATCACTAACACATGTCATTCTTTATAGTCCAGAATTAGTATTTAAAAGCTCTTGTAAAATTTGTGGACATAAAAGCAGATGGACTGCAGATTACCTTGTTTTATTAGAGTATGAGGCACAAAGAAACAAAAAGGTATAAAATATATGTTAATATAACACCTCTTATAATTACATTACATAACTGTAGAGTGCAGCTTCGAATTAAACAAATTCAGGGGTCAAAGAGGATTAGGGTGAGGTCCGCAGCTTCTGAGGAGTTATTCAGCAGAGCCAATAATACAAAGTATTTTACCTCTGGTTTATCTCACTGCATTTGGCAGTAACTTTTTCTTTGTGATCTCTTTAGCAGGTTGCACTTCTCCACTGCCTCTAACTTGTCTGCCTGTGACCTCTTGACTCCCCCATAAGTCTGGACATAAGACATCTCCCCCAGCAAGCAGCACAAAGCAGTCAAAAAAGACATGATAAAGTCCTAATCCTCTTTGGTTATTTGGTTATTCTTGTTCAGAGGAGCTGCATGTCTTTGGCTGTTCTACATGTAAATGTACATGAGGGAGAGCAAGAGAGTGTGTTCTGCTCTTGTAACTTGTAACTCTAGCAAGGATGAAAAATAATGTATGTATTGCATTATGTAGACTCCTTCTACCACAGTCTGTCTTGTATATTTCTAGTCTCTGGTTATTGCTTTTTATAAGAGATTATGTGCTGTGCTCCAGTGAGCATACCAAAATGCAATCTGGTATAATCTTTGATTTCAGGGGCGTTCTGAATTACCAAGTATATACAAAACAGTAAAAACTGGTTCCTAAAAAGTTTTTTTTACTGCCATGCAGGAGTGTGTCTGAACTAAAGATGATATCCTTTTCAACAAAATAAAGCTCTTCTTTTATAATCAAAGCTCGTATTTGGTAAATCCTCATTCCTCCCTGTCATCATACTGCTAGGTGAGCAGGTATAGTTTCACCTGACATTTTCAGAGTTCTCAGAGCTTTTCCGACATACTTTGTGACACTGTCAGATCAGACACTGGGCTGGCTGTGGAAGAACAAGGCTGGCCGCCATGCAGATGCAGCAATTTGAAAGATTATATGGTTATCCTCTATCCTGTAATCTTCATAGGTCCTCCCAAGAAAAAAAAATGGCACACATAAAACCTGTGACCTAACAATTTGAGAATCCTGGTGTTTGCTCCACTTCATAGAACAGTGCTATTACTGGCTTTAAAATCAGAGCGCAGATGTGAGGACTTCTTTTACGACGCTTGTTTTTCTCGCTTCACGCTTTGACATTTCCAGAGGGCCAGGCAGACACCGGATGTGCTGTATTGACCTGAGTTTACACATTTTCTTTGAGCAGTTCATAAAACCACGCAATGTGAATTACTGTAATGAGAAGTGTATGTTGTTTTTGTTGGTATCTACTGGCTATTGTTCAGTGCTCTATCTACAGTTGTTGGTAGCTGATAAGCTGCTGTTTTAACAGTAAGGGGTAAATGATGGGTTCTTGCTTAACACAGACACCCATGGGCTGAGGGGGCAGTTTGTCTTTAGGCCCACTGGGGTTTCGCCTTTAGTTCTGGGGGCCTATCTCTTAAAAAGCCTATGTCTAATAAGACCCCCCGTCCCCTCCAGAGCGAAGGTTGGGGATTACCAGTCTGCCCTTGGCGAACAAGCTCACAGGAGACCCCAAACGTGGGGGGTGGTCGCTATGGCCATTGGGCTCCTCTAAATAGTTGCTAGGGACCAGGTATCAAAGGTCCACAAGTCGCACATAGTCACGGTCATGGAGGGAATTAAACGGCAACAATGAAATTGTTATTCTACAATAATCTGGCTTCTGCAGTGTGGGCTGGGGGCGAGGAGGGCGCAGCAGGCTTGTTCAGCCTGTGATCATAGGAGCGTGGTGCTAACACAGCCCCCCTCCCTCCCCCCACCCCAACACCACCACCCACACCACCCCTCCCTCTATCTCTTTTTCTCCTTGTTGGTGCCTCTCCTCTCTCTCCTCCTTTTTCTCTCCCATACACATCTAAGAATAGAGCCTAGCGCCACTCCTAATCTGCTTTCTCAGGCCATTCAGCTAGGTGTTTACTTTTTTCCCTCCATCTCCTAGGACTTAATTTATCCTTTGTGTGGTCTATGGATGTTGGGAATATGGGAATATAGTGGGATTTAAAGGTAATGAGAGATTAACTGGGCAAATGAAGGCATTTGAACTGGAATGACAACTGATGAATTGGTCCAGACTAATGTATTAACTGAGATGTGAGACCTTCAGACAATCTGATGAGTGAATCAAATAAGTTTAACAAACACTGAGGTGTAAAGTATCCTCTCTTGTATGAAATCACTTTTTTAGCACTTGTTCTAAGGATTGACTTGAATGTTTCCACTTTGAAGCTTTCACCTGTAATTGTTTGATATCTTTGCTTTCTTTTATGATGTTTGACAAGCAATAGTCTATAACATCTCATGTTTTTTTCTTCTGCTGCCTTTCTCCCAGGTGTCACCTGGTGTCGTGTCTGGGATCAGAATTCCGCAGAGGTGCAGGTGTGTTGGATATTGTGTATGAGTCTCCCTTCCAGCTCCTCACCTGTGGTTATGACACCTTTATCCGCTATTGGGATCTACGTCTATGCTCCAGGTATGTGAAGTAGGAGGAAGGGGAATATTACAGCGTGTTTTATTTTGAGTCTCTTTTTTCCACACTAGTAACTTATAGATGTGTTGCCAACAACCAAAATAAATGCACCTTCACATGTACTTCCCCGTAAAAAGAAAAAACAATCAGAAAATCATTTGAAACTTCACATTGAACACTGTGTCTCTAGTTTCATAAGTGTTTTGTGAATTTATGGTTACAGAGAAATATAGCATTCCTTTAACAATACTGTGCCTACTTATTAAATCTGATGTACTCCTATCTACAGTTGACAAATGGGCATATTAGTAGTTAGACAGGATAGCAGATAGCACTTTCTTAAACAGTAACACTACTGCAAGGCAGCTGCACAGGTTAAATTGGCCTTGGGTGCATATAGGGCACTGTGATGTCAGAAGAATCAGGCTTGTCTACAAGGAGGGTAATAAAGTTAGTTAGTGGTCTCTCTCTGAGGACCTGTGTGTAAGATTAGTGTTCTCAGTTAATCTAATAAGCCCTCCTGTGCATAGAGCACCATTTAGACAAAAAAGTAGCCAGGCCTGAGTCTCCTCTTGGCTCTGTGAGCACAATTGTTCCTGTGGGTGACTGAAAGGGACCCCCTCTTTGAGAGGGACTCTCACTGTAGGACTCTGACCCACCCAGGCCTGCAACAGTCGGTGGCCATATTGATGTGGCGCTGCACATCTCCAAGGCAACAGGGTGAGCTGTGGGGATCACTGAGCTGCTTGTGAGGCAGACTGGGCCCCTGTGTCAGGCTTTGGAAGGTTGGGGGGGGTGGCACACAATCACATATGGGCAGTCAAGTAACACAAATCAGAGGTGATTGAAAGAGGACCCTGGAGAGTTTGGGGAGGGGCAAATGTCCCCTCTTAAGATATCAATAATTCACAGTGTGACCAGTCAGGAGCCAATATGTGGTCAGTCCTGACTCAGTGGGTCATCATCTCCTCAGTCTAAAGAGGATAGTTAAAAACTTGTTCCATGTTAAATGCTAATGACAGGTTCCAGTGTGAAATGAACAATGACAGCATTTGCGCTGTCACTGTTATTACACTAATTGTGTGGTTAATAGTTTTTTTTCCTGGCACGTTGAAGTCCGTTAGAAACTGTTTCTGCTAACATGGTTTCATTCTCCATATTTTCTGTTGATCGTTTTTGAAGCAATGGCTGAGTATTTCGTTTTAGTTCTCTACTGATTTAGAAAAAGGAGCAAAACAATCTCATGTCAAACTCATGTTGTTGTGCTCGTGCTTAGACCATGCTTACATTTTTAAAACTATGCTCAGTTTAAAAAATATTCATATTAATTTATGAAAAGGTGGTCGGGAGGTATGAATTGATTGGCAAGAGTCCGTGTGTGCACATGTGTGTTGACACACCCCGCATAGAGTGAATCCAGACATCTTCTGTGTGTTCTAGCTACCCTGATGTCTGCTGAACACCCCAACCACACTCCCTCACCATGATTTATTTATTACAACCATTAATGGATAATTGATCTCTATTGGCCGAGCACACACACACACACACACAGATATTTCCCCAAACCTTCCACCTCTATTCTCTCTATTGCTTTAAAACAAGGGAGCTACTTTCCGTAAACAAGCGATGAGGTTTCGTCCTTGCCAATTCAAATAAGACACTTGTCTTTAGCTGCACAGAGAGGCAACCACAGTGGCTTTGGCCCTCAGCTAAGGGCCTGGAGAGTTGTGATATGGACAGACAGGGTGAATGCCGTTCCAGTCTTTAGTTAGCTCAGTCTTTGCAGATTAAGTGTAAACCTTGCTTTAATTTTGGTCATTTATGATTTGTTAATGAAGAGCAGTCAGGTAAACTCAACAAGTGCACGTATAAACTATACATTTCATCCCCAACAGCAAGTGTGTGATGGAGTGGGAGGAACCTCATGACAGTGCACTTTACTGTATCAAGACTGATAAGAATCACATGATCGCCAGTGGCTCCTCCTACTATGGAGTGGTGCGCTTGTGGGACAAAAGGCAGACTCGCTGTTTGCAGGTAAGAGCATGCTTGCTGAACAGGTTTAATTTTTGGCTGGTGTGTCTCATAAAATGAATCCTTTGGATAACCCCATGTGATCATTATTTCAGATGTTCCAGCTGACCTCCAACACCAGTAGTCCAGTCTACAGTCTGTGCTTCAATGCCACACACCTGTATGCTGCCCTGGCCTCAGCCCTCTGTTCACTGGATTTTAGATCCTCTCGGCCCATGCCCAGGAGATAGAACAGCAGAACTGAAGCACAGACATTGGCACTCGTAACATGCACCTTCGATTTTAAGCTAACGCTAGACACCTTCAGTGTCTTCTTCCAGCTCCAACAGCAGATCTTTGTCCTTCAAAGATTTCAGCCAGACAATTGGAACCCAATTAAAAATATTTGTACCTTTTGTGGGCTTCCATTGGCATGGCTGATAGCTCTCTGTGTCACTCGCTCCTGAGAGGGACAAGAGGGAGCAGGGTTCACGACCTTCTGGCTTGTGTCTTAACGGACTTAACACATTGCCAGCGACCTGTGGGACTTCTAAAGCAAACACTGCTAAGAGCTGCCAGAATGTCATGTGAGGATTTATGCTGAAACATATACAGTATGATAACATACTTTTCTTCCTATTGTGTTTGAAATGTATATTTTTTCCAACAATGAGTCAATTAGATGGGTTTGGCATGGCTTTGTTGTTCCTGAATCTTTTCAATTCAATCTTGTTGTGAAGCTTTGTTTAACATAAGTGCATATCATTTTGGGACATATTTTTATCATTTTAGAAATAAAAAAGAGGGTATATGCACAGTTAATGGAGTGGTTGGATGACAATCAAATTAAATATTTTTGTACGTACCCCAAATGTTTTTGATCAGACAGAGCCTGTTTGATGACCAAAGTTTTTTAGCTAAGATCTGGAGTTGTGTGACTAACATTTCCAGCAAATACTAGGTCAGTTGTCACCCTGTGAATACCTCCCATAAAAATGATTTCATACAACAGCAATAAGCTTTATCAAGGTGCTGATGTGGTTTAGAATTTGGTTTTATTTATTGTAAGCTATAAAAAATAAAACAAACATCAATGTGTAACCAGGTGATTATTCAGGGAAAATGGTGTAAATGTGATTTATTTTGCATGCCTGCTGCTCTTGAACCACTATCTTGGTCTGAGATATTTTATAACACGTCAAAAAAGAGCATAGAGGAAGGTTATTAAAAATAAGATTTTTCCATGAGCCTAAATTTTGTGAAACCTTGCACACAACAAAACACAACATAAATCCAGATCGCATTATAAGTTAGATCAACTAGAAAAGTTGCATGACACTCCTCTTAAGAGAGGATCAGGAATCTTGTATATTAAAGAAACACTTATGCTTCTTAAGGTTATTAAAGAAACACTTGTGCTTCTTATCACGACTCTTCATTTGGTTGCCTGCAAGTGGACTGAGAATTAAAAATAAGTTGTCATGGTTGGGGAAAAATTATATCTCAGTTTTTTTTTTTGTTGTTTTTTATACCTTTTGGGAATAATGTATTTGGCAGCTCCTATTTCCAATGTTTATGTGGAAATTTAATGATTGGGCTATTAGCAATGGTCCCAAATGGCTTGGAATGTAATTTTTTGAAGTTGCTTGAAAAGGAAGAGGATTCCTTTTGTAAACTAGAAATAATGGTTCACACAGCAGCAGATTACTAGTGCTCAATACACTGAGAAAAGCTTCTGCAGCTTTTGAAGGTTTTCTCCCTCAAAAACCTGTCCACACCAAGTTTTGCTGAAAGAAAAGTAGGCACTTTGGATGGAAGGTGAAGGCTTTGTGGTTGTGGGTGGCCATGAGATCCATGGTGGTCATGATGTTGGAGAACAGACATCCGCCGGAGGGAAAGCGAGGTAAGTGCAAATGTGCTGTTTTACAGAACACGAGTACCTGACCAGTGAGTAGGGGCTTGCGCTGACATGGCTAATCCATAGGCCATCTCAACACAAATGTATCATCACTCTGATGTTAAAGCCCTGTGGATTTGACCGTGACAGAGGATCACATGGGATAGGTGTTGCCCCTTAAGTCTTAAACACATTTCTTTTCTCTCATGGGGTCTTGTGGAAAACCTAACTCACAGTCACAGGCTGCTCAAAGTGACACCAAGGTTTCAAAGAAATGCTTTTCAGACAACGCTCCTGTAAATGTCCTGTAAAAAGTCAAACGCCTTCATGACATTGCAACAAAAACAAAAGTATGTACACTGAATGAGTGTTTATGCATATTAAATGTGTATTTGTTGGAATCTGGTCCTGATGTGGCAAGCCAATGCAGGAAATGTGCACAAAATGATGGTACACTTTTCTTAACTGTGCTAAGCGTCACTTCTAAGCATTCAATGAGCATAAATCACGGTGTATAACAGCTTTAAAGTGCTACGGTACACATAAACTCAAAATACATTCAGCTTGTTCACAGAATGGTAAAAACACACAAGGAGGCTGAGGACATTGGAGGAAGGTAGATAATTTATGGACAATGATGGAATAAATTAGATCATATTCAATGTGGGACAATCCATTAGCTGATTTTGCCATTGAGGATAAAAGGAATGCCTACACCTCCGTGCAGAGATTGTACAGTCATGCAGGAAATATTGCCTCTTGGGACCTAAAACAGTGGTCTGTTAAATAAATAATAATGCTGAGATGAAAATGGGCACTCAAGCACATTCATGATGACATTCTTTTGTGCATATATTGCAGTATAAACCAGCCATTGTAATATATATCGCACCAGTGACAAATGTGTAGGTGTAAATGGCCATGAGTTCACCTGAACCAATCACACCAAGGATCAGAAATAATTCTTTTTCACCACTTCACCCTTTATCGCTTCTTTTATGTAGACATGTTTCCTTATTGTTCTTACCTTTTCACTTTCTTTTTCCTGACATGCTGCAACTGCTTTTTTTTGTCTTGTCCCACGTGTTCATATTTATATCTCCACTGACCTTTGTGGTAAAATACTCCCTGTAAATGATGCAGGCCTTTTGCTCAAGATAAAATAAAGCTGATGGAAGTAGGCCCAAGTTTTACATGCATCTATTTGACCCAAATGACACTTAAAAGCATTCACTTTATGATGGCCTGTTCTTTTGGATCAGATGACGCCTGGATCCAGTTACTCATGCTCCTGCACCATTTATAAGGTGGATCATGGCTGACATTCACTATTTTTGGTGCAGTCATCTAGCAATGAGAAACTGAGAAACTGGTTAAGTGCAGCATCCAGGTCCTGGTGCAAGGACAGATCTGAAGTCACCTAATAACGTACACTCAGAGAAGTTGAGAGTTACGAGACCCATTGGGAGTTGTGAGTGAGTAATCAGCTTCTGGTCTTCTGCTGAAATGAGGAAAAGGGAGTCCACTGTCATATCGTCCTTTGGGTTCACACAGTTTGTTGAGTGTCGGGTTTGAGGATTATATGATCAATTTTGGCCTCAGGATTGTGTTAAACCAATCACTATTTTGATGGTTACAGACAGAGGTATAGATCTATGAGGAAACCATAGATCTATGATTGTAACTAGTTATTTATATTTACATTGCTCATGGTTTTAAAAAAACTCAACACCACTTTGTCTGATCCACCCTGTGTAGCCCAAAAACAATAACACACTACTCATAAGGTCTCATAAGGAGTTCGGTGAAAAAATATTTGCTGTTTCAGATTTTTTCAGAAATTGTTTCTGATCTCAGAAAAAATGTAGTATAATACAGAAGACAACCTGAATAAACACAATACTAATGTCCAGTGATCTACTTTCTGGTGAAAAAGTTCTTCCCTGAATTATGACAAGTTACACCAGCCCTGAAGCAGCCAAGGATCCAGAAACTGTCACATGACCACCAGTATGTCTGACCATGGGCATGACTATTATTGTGGAAAGATGTATGAACTTTAAACCAGACAAGATCTTCCAAAAAGGTTCCACTCTGGACTGATCAGTCCTTATAAAATTCTCAAAAATTCATAATGCAATGAAGACAATATTTAAGTGATGTCTACATTCAGGAGGGCTGGCGGCAATCAGTGATGGGCACTGGAATCTAACTGAAACCTTTACCATCAAATGGTTCATTGGATAGAGCGCTGCATGCACAACAGCTTCTGTGGCTGCAATTAGAGATCAATGATCACTTACCAAGAATAAACAAGCGTCACAAAATCTGTGTAAATGACAGAAGATACTGGTAATGCATGTTTTCCATTTTAGTTAAAAGTTCTGAACACCTCAAACTGCACAAAGACATCCACTTCAATATGTGATTCATATCACTTTTCTAATTTATGTTCTAATGTGTGGGGGGAAATCTGAATGGAGAGGACATCATTGCCAGCTGGAAACGGAAACTTGAAAACATTTTCATCTAATTTGTTTTAATTCATAGCTCCAGTTGCTTTGTTTGTTTGTAAAGCATCTGTTCCTGGGCTGGACACATGCTCTAGCATCACAACAATGTTAAGAGTAAAGAGGGCAAACCACTGAGAGTGACCTGAGCAGAAACCACTCCATAAATTTAGACAACAAAAATACAATGTGACAAAGGTAATGATGCATCTGGTCTGTGTGCTGGCGAGTGTCTTCAAAGCTTTAATTACACTGTGATTCTCCTGACAGATGTTAGAAGAATAGTGGGAAGTCAAAGTAGAGTGTTAAACAGGTAACAATATGCTCCATGTTGCATAGCTCAGAGGAATGGAAACAGGGAATTGATCAAGTTATGCCATGTTTTCAGAAGATAATGGCATAAATGGAAGATGCTGACTACAAACTGATCAATCCTGCAAGCTGCGAGGGGTAAAATAAACACCTTGTTGTCCTGCTCCTCAAACCATTTCAAACCATATTTTATACAGAATAGTAAATGTAAAACATGATTCATAAGACCAGGCCTTCTTCCTTCTTTGGTCAGTTCTGCAAAGTGTTCATTGCAAGCACTTTTTTTTGGCATTGGACACGAGTCAGGTGTGGCTAATCTGTACTTTGTAATCTTACACATTTCTGTTAATGCAAGCACAAGATTTTTTTAAAGTATTTTGCACTTCGATTGTCAGCCACGTGATCGAAGGATTGGGGGTTCGAACCCCTTCCCAGTGGGTTGCCCTGAGGTACCCTTGAGTGAGGTGCCGTCCCCGTCCCGCTCCTCCTTGCGATGGGCTGGCGACCTGTCTAGGATGCGTCCCCCATCCTCGCCCTGTGTGCGCTGGGTTGGACACCAGCACTCCCCCGCGACCCTGTTTGGGACAAGCGGCAGAAAATGGATGGATGGATGCACTTCGATCGATGGGGGAACATCCTACAAGACCTGCGGGTTTCAAGATGCTTTGACCAAGTTTTCTGGCCATCACAATGTTGCTCAGACCCTTGAACTGTTTTTCCTGCTTCCATTCACTTGGTCACATAATCAGTGCTTTTTACTTTTCCTGTCTGTACTTTTAATGTTCTGGCCAATTTTAAATATTGTTCAGAATAGTTCTTGAACTGCTACTATGTGACTAGTGTTAATAAATGTAGTCACTGTTGAACCAGGAAACCAGTGCTTGCCCCATTACACACTTTATTCACCTGCACTCACCTGCACTTCTCTTCAGCTACAAAGAAGACAGAGGGTGTAACGTGAGTATAAGTTAAAAGTAAGACCTTGTTTTGCTTGGCCAAGTTCACTGGACTTAAATGGAATCAAGGACTTCCTTTTCAGAGCAGGTGACCCCTGTTTCCTACAGGATGATGCCCTTCCCAAGCAGCATTAGCTTGTGGTCAAGTATCAGATGTCACTGAGGCTAATCACACGACCAGGAATAGGCCTCAAGCTCACTCAAGCGTCTCAGAGGACTCAGTGGTAATTTTACACCAATAGTGCCATCTAAAGGCCAGAGGAAAAACTTGCTCAACTTCCAAGAACTTCCATAGCAACCAGAAAATCCAGGTTTATAAGTATATGATTATCCCACTAAACTCACCCACAGTTTATTTTATTTGTTAACCACTTTTCCTTATTTCAATTTGGAAGTAATATGTAGAAGGTATAGTTTACTATAAAGTGACATTCCGTTCATGCATATGCGTTCAATTAGATTTCCATATATGTGTGCTAATGTAGAAAAACTCATTAGTATATTACTAAACAAATGTTTGTTATTATCAATAGAAATAAATGACATAATATAAGATGGGGAAAGGCACAACCTGTGCATATTTAATCTCTTTAATACCGAACCCCATTCAACAACCTGATTTGCTATGCAAAAAAAAAAAAAAAATAGCAGAGCAGTTTGATCTGTCTGTCAAAGTCCTCCCTTCAGAGGCAGTGCAGTTTGAATTATAATAGGGTTGAATTAGAGGGTAAAGAGGTAGGGCCAGCTTGAGCCCACCATGCACCCAAACCTCTCCACCTTCTCTGCTGTGGGAGAGGGCCAGGACCTGTCAGTCATTTGCTGGATCTGGACCTGAAGAATACATGCCTTTCATAGAGACCTCCAGCATTTCTCCTCATGGAATCCCACCAGCACTTAGTGAAAGGCACCCTTTACCCAGAGGAGGGGGGAAAAAGCAAATTTGAAGAAACTCAAGCCTACTTTGCAAATCAGTCAGTAGATACCTGATTGTCACTCCAAGAGTCGGGGACTAATCCTATTGTTTCTTCTATAGGATTACTTGCGCCAGGTCCCACTGCCCCTTTGGCACTGCACGGGAGAAAAGACAGATTAAGGGGATTAGCTTGTATCCTCCTAACTTGTCAAGCCGGGATGTAAGAAACCATTGACTTCTCTATTCTGAATGAGAGAAGTGCCTAAAAAAGGGAAGAAATGAAAGGCACTGAACAAGAAAAATTCCTGAAAGAACAATGTGATTTGTTTGCTTTTGTTCCTTCTAACTTGGCTGAAAGGTTCAAAGGCCCTCACCTAAGGAGCAGGACTCCAGCAACAGAAAGGGAGATACATCTCGGAAATCAAAGAGGGTGTGAGGCTGTCTGTCAAAATAACATTTTCTGTAAGATAAACATTATAGAGATACAGAGATTACTCTAATCTTCCTCAATCAGGAATGCTATCGGTTCACAGAACGTATATATGCGCACACACTTACAATATAAAACACACACATGTAAACACACATTGTCACATGTATGTCTCACACATTTTATACAAACAGAAGGAGTTAAAGAATGTAGATGTTTAAAACTGATTATTTAACTGTGTGTGGTCAAAACTACATTTGAAATATTGTGTCCAAAATGCATTTAAAAAGTCATTTTCTTCCATTCTGTTGTTCAGGGAAAAATTGTGGGGAGTGAGCTTTGCATACAATGAGTGTTTAATTTGCCATTATGCACCACTAATAAATGTGTGTCTGAGTTTTTTTTTTTTACAGCTGGTTCGTCCACCCAACCATTATGTACCATTGATTTTTAGATAAATATTTACATTCAAGTCCATTCCAGTGTTTTGCAGTCCCCATTCATAAAAACAAATGCAATGACACACATGACTTTATTATTATTATTATTATTATTATTATTATTATTATTATTATTGTTGTTTTTATCCCAAACTGACAAACTCATCATTCATTATAAAAATATTAATTAATGAGTTAGTGTATTTGTAAAGTATTTACAGGAATGTGATATTTTATATTATGATCTTATAGCAATATGCAAGAAAATATTTATTGATATAATAAATAATATCCTCTTCTTGGCCTTCAAGGTCATCCTACAGATCACCATCCTAGGCTGCTTAGATAAATATCAATGTATTATTAATATTAATATTAATATTATTACATACATGTCTTTTTAATTTTAGCTGAATTAAACATATAATGTAACAATGTAATAACATGATTTAGACTTCCTTAACTTTTTTATATGAATAAATCGGTGAAAAACATAGTTTTAACTGAACACCTGGAGATGAGAAAAAAACTTGGTAACTTTATTAAATTATAATTCATGCACTCTTCTGCGGGAAACCTCTAATCGGATTGTTGGTCATTTTAAAGGCGATAAATGTCGTCATGCGTTGACCGTGTTTCCTGTCCCTTTAACTCATCACCTGACTTCTGTCGTTCCCCCGTGAAGAGCTGGTCCGCCCCTTCGGCGCTGACAGCCCCGCCCCTTAGCCGGAGCGACAGCTGGAGCAGCCTGTCATTGCGCCGAGAGCCGGGAAGTTTCTCCTTGAACGGTCCAATGGTAAAGCAGGAGGAAGGCGGGACGTAGGAGTGCGGCCACTTTCCTCAGAGTTGTGTAGCTAGCTGGCTAATTAGTTGAGAAACAAAAGCAGAAATAAAAACAAAGCTGGCTTGCTTGTTAGCTAAATGTCCCACCGCACTGCAGATGTATCGACAGCTACGACGAAGCGCGGGATGTGGGAGTGCGGCTGCTCCACGCTGAAGATGGGTCTGGTGCTGCTGAACGCCGCTGTCGGACCCGTCAGCTCGGCGGCGGCGGAGACCGCGAGCCCGGAGGTAACGGCTCGCAGTTCGGCCAGCCTTCAGCGCTGTGACACTGATTTATATGCTCGTCAACTAGATATCCTTCCGTCTGAAATGCCATCGGTACCAAATGCGGCTTTAATCCGCACTAGAAAGAGGCGTTGGTGGTACATTTGTTTGTGTTTTCAGTCTTGGCTACAACGAGCTACGCGCTCGGGTAAAGTTTGTTCGGAAGCTGATAGCTCTTAGCTAACTAGCTTAGCAACCAAACTCCCCTTTCTGCGGAAGTGTCCAAACACCGGTAAAATGATACCTTTAGTTAAATAAGCTTCGCTGATTTGGCACACCACCAGTGGCTGTTTTCAACTGTTTCTTAATCGGCCCGTATCTTACTGACATTTCAGCCAGTCAGAGCAGTATTTAATATTTACAAGTTTCTTCCCGTGCCCTGAATAGATCAATTCTACCGAAATCGCTTTAAAATCGCTCTCAAATCAACATATCGCCTTGAAAATCAATACATTTGTGCATTTCTTCAGCGTTCTTCTGTATATCTCGAAGAGAGAAAGAGGTTCCTGAAGACATTTCAAAGAGCAGTTGTGAGTAAAAGTTAAAAAAAAAACCCCGATAATAATGTTTTCCTTCTTTCTCTTTCTTTTCTGTTCAACTACTGGTTTACATGTTAAGAGAAATAACTTCCCTCTTTCTTGAAGTTGTTCTCGAAAGTAGATGAGGGGAAAAAGTGTCATTGTTTTGCCTGAATTTGGGCCTGTCTAGGCCTAACCAACACTCACACACAACAACATTCAAATCTTCTCCATTTCACACTTCAGACAGAATCCTAAAGGGATTGATTACTGATTACGGATTGATTGATTACTAGGGTGGATGTCCAAGCTTTGGCACCTAGTATGTAATGTTAGTTTAATCCCAAACAAGCTGAGCATGTTATTTTTTTTAGGTTACAATATGCAAATTTTCCAGTATGAATGCTAACTTGTTTTTTCCTTTGCACCTTAACCTGTATTTACATCTTAATTTGACTAAGCGGGCTTAACACGAAGGATGTGAGTTTGTAGCAGTGGTTTCCAAACAGCAGTTTATGAACCTGGGATGGATATTTATTACAGGGTAGTTAAAGTGCTCTTTAACCTCCCCAATCCAGATGTGCAAGGGATCAGTTCAGCATTGACAATCTTGATGGCTTTACTGGAAGGGAAACAAGTTGTACACCTGCTGATTAGCTCAACCATTAATTTGGCAAGGCTTTGGATAAAATATGTGTTGTATATTATTACAGTTGTGTTTCTTACTGATATGCTGATTTGTACATTTGATTTGGTATAGGTCATTTAAATTAGTTAAACTTTCTAAATCTTGCCCAAACCTCCAGCAAATTATCAGAGATTAGTTTTGTACCACATTTAGATGGTACAACAAAGTTTGCATTAACAAAATGAACTGATTTGTGCAGCTAATGGTTAAGGACTAGGCTCCATGATCAGAAGGTAGTGGGTTTGAGTCCTGGACCAGTAGGAAGCCCTGAGGTATTCATGAGCAAGGTACCATCCCCATCATCAGAAAAAACGTTTCTTTTTGGTTTCATTGTGGTTCGCTGTGCTGTGTGATGACAATGGCAAATAGTCAGTTTCACATTCACTTATCAGATCCATGTTTTATACTAAAATATAATGGATCTGATACCTACCTGTAAAATATGCATATTGTGCTTTTTACCTGCTGTACCAAAGAGAACCTTGCACAGTGTTGTAAATATTAACCAGTCAGGAACAGCATTTCCAAAAACAACTTTTTGCATGTATTTTATTCCCAGTTTTTTCATATCCCACCGGCCTAGCAATGATTCCCAATTCCACCAATCGCTTGGAGGGTGAAGGCTATTAGGCGTTTCTTCTAAGTCAAATAAAGCTCAGCACCTCATCTATTCAAACACAACATCTCTGGAAATCACTCTTTGCCAATTCTCTGAACAGAACTACTAACACATGCCCTGACTTTCTACGATTACACTGAGAAATGGAGAGAGGGAGAGCCATCCCACTCACCCAGAAAGAGCCAATCTGATTGTTCTCTCTTGGATTTCTTTTCACAAATATCAATACTCAGGACTGATCTTACACTCTCCCTGTCATGACCACTTTTTTTTTTTTTAACTAAACAAAAAAATCTACAATTTTGCAAACTGCAGGTCTCAGTTTAATCTTGGTGATATAGCTTTTATGTGTTTTTTTTTTATTTGTTAGTTTTGCCACCTAAGAGTTTTCCACATTAATGAGATCAGTTAAAAGTGAAAAGCAAAGCGGTTTTGTCCAGCTTTTATTTATGAAACTTATAACCATGCAGACTTAGAATATCATTCAATTTTAAAAAAAAAAGGCGTCATTGCAGTTTGCTGTATTTGTGTTTGAGTGTGTGTGAGAGAGTGAAAGAGACAGTGGGAGGCTACTTGCCTTTGCCATCCTGTTTACTTGCATTCCCTGGCATGGCTAGCTATGTCCTAAATGTTGTCAGCGGGGGTTGTGCTGGAGTGTGTGTTTAAAATGAGACCAGCCTTCAGACTGGCCAGTTTGTGTCACACTGTATCATATACAAGTGCAGGATAGATTGGATTTGACCTTCCTCTTCCTCTTCTTTCAAGAATACACAATGCCTTTCCTTCTGGGCCTGCGACAGGTAATCAAGACCTAAAATAAAAACTAAACATTTATTTCATGCTTTACTGGTCACAAGATGGTTCACTAAGCTTCATATTGACTTTATTTATTTATTTATTTATTTATTTATTTATTATTATTTGTTTGTATTATCACCACCATGAACTAAATGCAGGATGTGAATTGCTAAAGTTTGGTATCTTTTTACTAAAAACGTTATCTGTAACTTTACTGAATCATCTCTTTTCATGTTAATATGCAATACCCAATTTTCTCAAAAGCATTTCCAAACATGTAAGCATTCTTTCTGAGACAGTACAGAATGTACCTGTTGAGGACAGTACAGTTAATACAGTCCAAATTATTTGGGAACACACTGCTTAAAAAAGGACATTAAACCATGAGTCATGAAGAACATAGGTATCACACTTTGTGTTTTGTTTTGCAGAGTAAGCTGTTGTGCATCGGAGTAAATAACCAGAGCTACATCTGTGAATCCGGCCACTGCTGTGGAGAATCTCAGTGTTGTAGCTACTACTATGAGCTGTGGTGTAAGTAATCCCCCTTCCCCCATTGCTTCATGTTCCAGAGACCAGTGCAGAACAAGATAAAATACTTAACATAGACCGTGTTTGTATTTGTTTTGTGAGTGTTTCCTCTAACTGGAGAAACCTTGTATCTGATTCTTGGTGTGCAGTGATGTAGCTGACCTGTAGAGGGTTAGATGTTACTTGCTTTTGTATGGATGACTCGCCCTCAAATATTGGTAGTTAAGCATGGTTCACACCCACAGCTATGGTCCTATCTTATCAGATTACCCTCTCTTTCTCATGTGCCATCTATTTTAATAACTGAGAGTTAACCTCACCTCTGTGATAATTATGGCATATCATCTGCTGAGTCAAAGGCTGCATTTTTTTTTTTCTTTTTTTTTTTTTTTTTCCTTCTCCCCTCTCCCCCCCCCCACCAAGTTGCAACTAATGCAGCTGGTCCAGACAGACTTGCCTCATGTGTAACCCAATCAGGGTTGCTCCTGTAAACAGATTCCTCCAGGCTCTCTATTTGGAGAAGTAAAGCCCAATTGCCAGAAATGGCTTGTGCTTTATTTGGTGCAAAGTTTCAAACACTTAAATCTCATGACAACATGATGTCCCCCATGGTTTTTCCATTGGCCAACATGTGTTCTCTCCTGAACTTGAGGACATTTTTCACTTGAGACTTAATACTGGATGTGTTAACAGTCCAGGAAGATGATGGTCTTGCCATTTCTTTGACCTGTGTCCGGTGACAAAGGTTTAGCAGTAATTTAAACCTACAAAGAGAAATTCTGGGGGGGAAAAAAAAGGGGGAAGCACACTTTAATAATTTTTTGAGGACTTCTTTATGTGCTGTTTTGTGCTTTACATTTTGGAACATCTTCCCTTGTTTAATAGATGAAAGTTAATAAGATGCAGTGCTGTCCATAGCTTGGTCTTGACAAAAGGAATTGGAATGTGCAGACTCTTTGCATCTCATCATTGTTTTTACTGTGTGTTTATAAAATAAAAAAAAAACTAGTGTTTCTCCTTCTTTACATTTTCTTTTCACTATACTTGATAACACTGGGGCTTCCCAAAGTTAGCCTTGACATTCAATTTTGTTCAATTTTACTTAAGTTATGATGCATTTTCATTTCTTTTCCTTAGGGTTCTGGCTGGTCTGGACTGTCATTATCATACTAAGCTGCTGTTGTGTGTGCCACCATCGCCGCACCAAGCATCGACTGCAACAACAACAACGCCAGCATGAGATCAACCTCATTGCCTATAGAGAGGTGCACAACTACACCTCACTCCCCTTCTACTTCAGTGAGTAGCCTACCTGAATTTACAGTAATTACTCAATCTGTATTTTTCTCTGATTTGGCTACTTGTAAGGCTTTCATCGTCTGCATTTGGCTCAATTAGCAACAGAGTTTAAGTCAGCTGAATCTTAAGATGAGGGTAGAAACTACTCAAGCTTTTAAGTATCTTTTTAGGTTATTTTTAAATGTAAACAATCTAGCAAATGTCTGTCAGAGTCTAAAAGAGGGAAAGGTCAAATAAATTTCTTTTTGCCTTAATGAACAATTTTGCAGACATATTTTACAGATGAACAGCTTAGGATCCAATTTGAGTTGCACACATTTTTCCATCAGGTGTTTGTCCTCAGTTCTTCTCACGCTCCCTAATGCAATGTCAGTTATATGCAAAGGTGTAAGTGGTATGCTTAATTTATGTTTAAATTGAATTTCTAATAATTTAAAGTGTAAATTTTCATTTAGATTTACACTTTACATTTTCTCTATTCTTTATTTCCTTTCTTTCAAGGGTTTCTGCCCAGCTACCTCTTACCTGCATATGAGGAGGTGGAAAACAGACCCTCGACACCCCCTCCTCCATACAGTGCCTCTCAGTCTGGTCAGGGCGGTGATGCTCTGAGCCCTGAGCAGCCAGATGAGCTTTGCTCCTCAATGCAGTCCAACCCTACAAACCCTGTTTCAGAGACCTGCTCCACTGGGGACTGTATAGAAGAGCCTCATTGCCCTCCTGTGCACTGCCCATCAGGAGATGCCCACAAATCCTACTGTAGCTTTGAGGAGCATAGTCATCAGCAAGTTGCATCAGCCACTTCTCTTGAAATGACCAAACAAGGTGACTGTGATGAAGAGCCTTCAAAGGCTGTGGAGACAGGGCTGGAAAATTGCCCTGACAGCAAGGACAAGACTCCAGGGCGCCATAGACGCTTTACAGGAGACTCAGGAATTGAAGTGTGTGTGTGCAGTCGTGGACCAGGGGAAGAATATGATGATGAGGAGGATGAGATGAAGGAGCTTGAGGGACTTCTGGACAGAGAGGGGTTAACAGAGCAGGACTTCTGTGACAGCTGCAACCCCCATAGCAATGGTCCTCAGCAGCCAAGGGATGAGGAGCAAGGCTTAGCTACCCCAGAGAGGGGCCCTGAGCACAGAGAGCTTTCTCTACAACGCCCCCCCATCTGCCTTCATTTGCACACCATCAATGAACAGGAGGGTCCTAACCATGGTAACCATACAGACCCCCAAAGTTAAGCACCACCATCTACAAGAGTGACTCTTTGAGGGCTGCTGTCTCTCTTTCCTTTCACACCATACTGTTGCTTGGCCATACGTGTTGGAATTGTGGCTGTTAATGCAGTGTTTTATGATTCCGGTTAAAATCCCACAAAGATGGTTTTTGGGCATATAGCCTAAAATGAGTCTTTGGAGAGAGAAATTAGTTGCTTTGGAGAGAACGTTTATTTGTTAGGCATAAAACTGTTGCAACTATTTACAGTTCTGAATGAGTCTTCAATAGTGAATTATTAAATATTATTTAATTATTATTGTTTTCGGTGGACCCTGTCAGGGTCTTTGTTAAAGGTGGACAGAATATTCCGTTTTTGTAGTAGTGTACGAAAGCTGAACTTGGCAGTAATGTAGTCCATTCTATATAAGTAGCTGAACTGACTTCAAGATGAGACAAAGCAGGGGTTTTGCCCAACACCATACATTTTTGGCCACACTTTCCTGTTTAGTGGAATTTTCGTTCTTGTTTCTGATTTTAAGAAGTGCTTATATTTTATTTAATAAATAGACTTTACCTTGTAAATATGAAAACTGAAGAGCAAGTGGTCTAACTAGATTTTTCCTCTTTTTAATTTCTAGCGAATGGTCACATTAAAATTGATTTGATCAGAAATACAAATATCAGCTGTTCACCCTGTGGTTTAAGTGGATGCTTCAGTTCATTTCTATGCTACTCCTCTTAAAGGGACTAGATTATGCACTTCAGAAATGCAAGAAAAAAAGGGTGGAGTCTGCTTTGTCAGATCACATGATTTCTTTGCCAGCCGCCATATTAGAACAGTTGGTTAAAAGTTGAAATGTAGGCTACTGTGTAGCCTTTCTGAACAGCACACTTTTGTTTCCCTTCCCTTTCTAATAGGGAACAGAATCTTGGACATATACTGTATTTGTGCAAAGGTAGACTAATGTACTATGATTAGCTCAGAAAAAAGAGTTCAGATTCTTTCCTTTCAGGATTGACTGAACCGAGATGTGCTCTTTATTTGGCTGGCGTTTTATGTTTGTGTCTGTTAGAGCATATGTTTTTTCCATCACATGGCTTTATGGTTAAAAAGGATTATTTTTGTATCTGTTACCATATTGCATACAAAAAAAACTAATGGATCTCAAAGATTAAGCTGGGGTGCTTTCATTTTGTACAGAGGTGTTTTCTGGTAACAAAACTTGCATATTTAGGTGCCTTTGTTGATTTTTCATCTCATTCTTTCATATGCCTTAATGGAATATTGTATGTTTCATGACAGGATTCCTGCGTACATAACAATGCTAGTGTAGGTGATCTGGAATTCATATTCGGGACATGCAAGGTGCTAATTTTTGCCATGGTTGACTTCTCAATCGGATCACTTGATTTGCCTCCTGACACATGCCATTTCTTTCAGCTTTCCAGATCCCAGTTTAATACTGAAGGAAATAAAGGTTTTATGGTACCTGTTTTCTGATGTTAGTACGCATTAGCCAGGTTCAAGTATGTATTCAGTTTATAACAATGAGAGTTACAAGCTTGTTGCATTAATGACAGAAAATCAGGTTCCAGTCTTTCAATTATAATCCTTCCAATTACAGTTTTTTTCCTTCCCCCAGGCAAGAGGAGGTCCATGCCTTAAATGTTCCAAACTGAAACTTTGATTAATGCCACCCCACCACCAAAGCTGAGTATTTGGTGCGTTTGCTTTCTGTTTTCTTTTTAAGGATGGTGATGAGGATCTGGATCAGTTTTAATTCTGGTGTGGAAATAGAGACTGCTCAGAGCTGCTCCACCTGCATTCCTGCACAATGGTGCGTGAGTGTGTGTGTATGCGAGTGAATGTGCGTTGAGTCAGTTAGTGAGTAGGATAGCTAGAGTAGCGATTTGGAGTTGCTGTTTGTTGAGGTCGTGTGTTTGTTTGACCTTTGGTGTGAATTATCAGTAAAGCTTCCAGCAATACAGAACGTTTAGATAATCTTCGGTTCAAAGGGCACAGATAGGCTATCAGCCTCAGAGATAGTACCAGGCTAGGGTGTCTGTGTAAATTGAGGATTCTCCTAAACAAACATCAACCAGCGGATACTGTAGAATCCTGTTCAGGCAGTATTTGCTGGAAGCCCTGGGTCTGCAAACATATTAAAACAAAGCTAAATAGACTTACAGCCAATTAGGACTTTTAAAGTAATTCTGATGTATAGCAGCTTCATAGTTAGAAAAGAGTTTCTCTGTTTGGGATGTTCCTGAAGCAGTTCCGTTTGCTTCAAGTTTGAAGAAATGGTGCTTTCATGTTTCTTCTGTTCTTGTGCCAGGCATTTTCCCTCTGTCTTGAGACCAAATATGTATATTGGTTTAAAAGAGAAATCAGAATTAGTCTTTACAATATGAATGAGATTCATTTGTTTGTTTTTGCCTGAATAAGGTATCATTGCACTGTTTTGAAATTGATGCAGTGAGTTTGTGCTTGAAGGTGACGAAGGCTTTAGAAGCCAACGGCTTTTCATGTTTAGCTCTGACCTGAGGCTTGGTACTATATTTAGTTTTGTATCAATAGTTGCGTTTTTTTATATATAAAACTGCATTTTTCTGCTATGGGTAACTTTTTTGTATAAAGCCTCAGCCAAATGAACGAGTATCAAAGAATGTACATTACAGATAAAGTTTAAAATAAAAAAAATTTTAAAAAAAGCTTGGTGGTCTTGCATTGAGTGTTTTTTCTCTGTACACTTGAGCAAGGTACTCTCCCAGTCACTGCTCCCTGGGTGCTTTAAATAGCTGCCCCCAGCTCTGTGTGTGTGTGTATGGGTGAAAGGCAGAGGAAGCATTTCTGTGTGTTGCACTGCATGCTGCGCTGTATGTTCACAAGGACATTTTCACTTTACTTCATATTGTAAAAGTGTACAACAGCACAGACAAAAAGATCCAGTCCCCTCCAAAAGTATTGGAACAGCAAGGCCAAATCATTTGTTTTGCTCTGCACTGAAGATACTGTGTTCTGAGATCAAAAGCTGAATGAGTTCAGATTTTCAGCTTTTATTTCCTAGTATTTACATCTAGATTTGTTACATTTCTGAGCACCTTTTGTGTCTGACAACCCAGGTTTTTAAGCAAGCATGAATATGAGAATATGAGAGGCTGATAGGTGTGTTTTGTTGCGCAGGTGTAACCTGTCAGAATAATTGTTTAAACTATAAATGGCCCTTGATATCTCCTCTTTGCTGAAATTTCAGATTTCACCTTCGAAGGCTGCATTTGTTGTTAAAAAGAGAAGAATAGCTTGAAGACAAAAGAGCTTTCTAGGTGGGAAAGTGCACCATTTTAAAGCTGAGAAAGGAAAATCTAGAGCCATTTCAGAAGAATTTGACAGCCAGCCTAACCATCTGGAATGTCTTGAAAAAGAATGAAACCATTGGTGTACTGAGCAGCAGGCACAAAACTAGTCGGTCAAGGAAAACAACAACTAATGACGTCATTTCTGAAAGTGGTAAAAAAGAAACTCCGACACACCAGTTAGTGACATCATGAGCAACCTCTACAGGGTGCGGTTGGAGGTATCACAACCCACTGTTCAATTAAGACTTTGAAAGCAAAAATATAGAGGCCATACCACAAGATACAAACCACATCCACAGTAAAAATAAAAAAAATCCCCCGAGCCATATATAGAAAAGGCACCAAAGTGATAAAGTTAAAGTGTAGGAAAAAAAAAAAAAAGTTTATGCTGGTAATCCAAAATGATCCAAAGCTAAATGGAATCATCTTGGAGATTCTCAATAACCTTTATTAACGATGTAGCTCGCAATGGTAGCAACAGAATGATAATGGGACAAAAACCTGGAAAATCATAACCAAAGGAAAAACAAACATTTCGATCAACAGTCAAAGGGCTTCAAGCTTGATTCAGTTATTGCAAGCAAGGGATATGCAAACAAAATGTATTTATTTATTTTAAAACTTAATTTATCTTAAAACTTTAAAACTCACTTGAGCAATCTGGTGGACAGATAAAAATTATGCCATGTTCCATGTGATTTAAATTTCAGGAAATGAAATCAGATTTTTCTTTTCATTTTTTTAATTTCAAACCAAAATATCCTTAGTGACAAAATAAACAAAGTACTTTAATAATTTTGGAGGAGACAGTATTTGAGAAAAAATGAGTTTGCTGATGCTCAGCAGACTGGAAACCGTTAAACAACTTAACTCAAAAGAGTTTGGGCACTATCAGTCACATTGTGTACAAAGGAGTATTTCAAGACCATTGTTGCCCAATCAGGAATGGCTGACCAACAAAGATCACTCAAAGAGCAGAGCATGTAAATGTCTGTGAGGTCACAAAGGAGCCCAGGGTTCTTCTAAGGAACCAAAGACCCTTTTCAGGAACAGAAAACCAGCTTCTTTCAGCCCATCGTCAGGAGATCACTGAACAAAACTGGTGTGCTTGGCAGGATTTTAAGAGAAGCACTTCTCACTTCTCTTGAAGGCTTTTGTGAACTGATGAGACCAAAACAGAACTTTTTGATTTAGGTTAGAAGCTTTGTCTGCGATGGGCTGGCGACCTGTCCAGGGTGCGTCCCCCGTCCTCGCCCTGTGTGCGCTGGGTTGGACACCAGCACTCCCCCGTTTGGGACAAGCGGCAGATAATGGATGGATGGATGGATAGAAGCTTTGTGTTTAGGAAAAGAAAACATATAGCATGCATCATATAAACCTTATTCCATCTGAGAAACATGATGGTGGTAGTATCAAAGTTTGTGCCCATTTTGCTGCATCTGGGCCAGAATGGCCTGCCATCAGCGATGGAAAAATCCATTCTGAATTTTACCTGATTCTAAAGGGAACTTTCAGAACATCTGAATCTCATCTGAATCTAATACACAGAGAATGTGTATCATACGAAACGGACTTTCTGCACACAAGCCATTTGGTCAAATAATGTATATGAATAAGATTTTTAAGTCCTGACATCTACATTTAGTAGATATGCTGTAGAATCATTTGAGTTTACTCAACAATATGGCAGAGCTATGGCTGTTCTGTATGAGGAAATGGGCTAATATTCCTCCAAGTCATGCAGGAAAGGGAAACAGTTACTAGAAACCTTTAGTGGCATTTGTTGCTGCACAAAGGGATCACGTCAGAGATCGAAAGCCACACAATGTTATGAAATATTGGATTATTTACAACAATAATCAAACGACTATTTATTTGACCATGTGAGATATAATGTTTAAGGTCATTTTTATGCATATACATTATTTATAATGTATGTAACTGAACTTTCTAAAAGTCCCACACAACATTTCAAATATCAATTCAGAGGTTCACAAACAAACACCCAAACAACACTTTATTGAATAAAGAAAACCCTCAATATAAATCATCAAATAAGAAGGTTCCAAGCTACGTACACATCTCAAAATCAATCGCTTTACTATTCAATATGAAGATACCTAAAAATGCTTAAAACTTTAGCATGCATTTATGACTTTATAGTTGTATATCTCAAACAATGAGAATGAAAATGAGATGGATTTCCATGTCTACATTTATCTCCAAGACTATGCACAGGGAATGCATTACAAAGTATTAGACATTTATTAAAGAGAGACACAAAAAAGAAACTAACAAAAATAAAATACAAAAAATTTAAACAGATTTAATATCATAGTGCTGGGAAAGCTGTGGGTTTTTTTCCCAGCCAGGCCTGAGTCTGGCTTGGACTCTGTATTTCTTGGGCTGAAGGACAACCCCAAACTTGCCCTGCAGCTCTGGTAAAGGCTGACCAGTGGGCACCTCCAGAGAGAATCTCTGTAGAATCCAGGAAAGGAAGAGGAAGAGCTCCATCTTGGCCAGGGCTTCACCGAGACACACACGCACTCCAGCTCCGAAGGGCAGGTAACTGACTGATGGGTAACATAAACCATTCCCTTCTTGATCCAGGAAACGCTCTGTTCAAGTAGAACAATAAAACAACAGCTTAATCATGCTATTATTGTATTTTCTGGAAGGAAGTAGTTCAAATAGTGTTCCTTACCCGGATCAAACATTTCAGGATTTTTCCATTCTTTTTCATCGTGATGCAAAGACCACAGGTTAATAATGACTCTTGTGCCTTTCTGCACAGTGTACTCTCCTATACTGTAACACAGAAGATAAAATATGACCATGATTTTTCCAAAAAGCTTTGTTGCTGAATAGCTTCACACGCTGTAAATACATAGCAATGAGCAGTTACCTTGTATCTGAGAGAGCTACATGAGGGATGAGTAGTGGAGAGACTGGACGTATACGAAGCACCTCTCTGATTGTGGCCTCAAGGTAGGGCAAATTTCCTCTGTCGCTAAGCTGGGGGTGCCTATCCCTGCCTATCTTGCTGTCCAACTCCTCCTGAATTTTTTTCTGAACCTGCAATTCAGAGAAAAATGACTTTGGATGTCTGTTATTGTAATAGACAAATGGTCTCTGTTCCCTTGTAGACACTTGCTAATTCACTTTTTGTTGTCTAGAGCAGTGGTGCAGCGGTGGCAGCGGTGGCCTAGTGGTTAGGGAGTCCCCAATCAGAAGATTGTGGGTTTGATTCCTTCACCAGTAGGTTGCCCTGAGGTACCCTTGAGCATGGTACTGTACCCGTCACTGCTACCTTTCAGTAGCTGCCCCCCTGCTGCACGTGTGTATGGGTGAAATGCAGAGGTTGAGTGTTGTGCTGCGTTTCACAATGACAAGGATAGTCACTTTCAGAGCTGTGCATTTATTTTATCACTATTTACCCAAATGCATGACAGTTCCTGATGAAAAATGATGGCTGTAAAATGTTAAGTATTTTTAAAAAAGTGCCTTTAACTGGACCTGTGGATGATGTATAAGATATGCTATGGACCACTTCAGAACTGTGGTAGTGGTCTCCACCCCAGCTCCGAAAATATCCCCTACAGTCATCAGTAGATGATCTTCAGTAAGACCAACATCATAAGTGCTGGTGTTGTCGTTCTCAGAGCTGGATTTGGCACGTAGGAGAGCATCTAAAAGGTCCCGCTGAACATTATCACTGTAATCTGCCTGCAGAGGGAGACACATCTCAAATAAGTGGAGTGAATGCCTTGTGTTAAAGATGCATGAATGAAAAGAAAAGTAGCTAAAAACACAGATCGTATTGCCCTTACCTTGTGTTCCTCATATTTCTTTTGAAGCAGCTTGTCCCTAATGGAAACACACTGCTTTAGAATTCTGAGGTCTTTATTTGGAAACACCTAGAGAAAAACAGAAGCTGTTAGCTGTTAAGTGCATTGTGTATGTATCAGAGGTGAAAGATGCATCACTGAATTGTAATATTAGTAATATTACTCTTTCGGACTGATTGTATGGGTTGATTTAAGGTTAGAGACGTACAGCCCTCACATGTAAATATGTGATCATTTACCTGCAGCCATGGGAAAATGTCCACCAAACTGTCCTTAGCAACTGTATCCACAATTCCCTGGCTGTACTGGAGCATGGCTTCAAACTCAGGATCTCCACGCTTATATGAGGAGTTAAAGCACAGTGAACACACCACATTCGTGACGGCACGGGTCAGCTCAGGAGCCAAATCCACCGCAGAGCTCAGCAAATCCGTCAGCACCTTACACATAGAACTGGCCTCTCTGCAAACTGCAAGGCAGAAAATGGTGGGGACAGAGAAGATACATGTGTGACATCTGACTTCTCAAGATCGCCCGCACACGGCTGGTGTGGCATCAAGAGCTGGTTAGGTTAATTATGGGGATTTAACATGAAAGATGGTTGATACTCACTTATTTTCTCAATAGAAGCAGTTCCCTCTCCAAACATGTAAAGGGCACCATGCACAATTTTACGATGAAACTTCCATGTGGCACTATAGTCAGCAAATGCTATGTCCTTCCCATCTCGTGTTAAGATGTCTGTAGTAACCTTTAGAAGAATGAAACTTCTTAAAATAATTGTTTTTTCAAAGATAACTATTTCTATGGTTTCACCCCTTTAGCAAGCAAATATGCCACGACTATTTCTCCACTGTTTTAGCAGGAGAACTTTATAGAGTTCGATGTTTATAGAGCACCCTTAAATATAAAGGTCCCTAAATGGTTCTTCTCCTGAAACTATGGTGTTTATAAAATCTTTAAAATCTTTCTTCAAAATAACATCTCATTTGGAAAAATCAGATATTTGCTGAAAGCTCTTATAGAGAAACAAAAGTGGTTCTTTGACTAAAAAAATCTACTTACAGTCCGTGGTCTCCCAGCAAATATTTTCCCTTTCTTAAGCAGAACCTCTTTTGCATGGTGATGACTGTTGATGATGAGAATTTTATGGGAGCCCATCATGAGTGAATATACATCTCCATATTTCTTCTGCAGCTGCTGAAAGAAAACGTGTGGAGGGCTGTCACTCTGCAGACACAGAAGACTCCCAATAATAGGCAAAGAAGGGAGGCTTGGAGGTCTTCTATTGTCTGTCAGAAATCCATGCATTTTCCTCTTCAGGAAGAGACCCACAATGATCACTGCAGCGAATACACAAGCACAAACCAGCCATGCCATCCTGAGACGTCTGCAAGTTTGGTTCAGTATCTCAGCTAGGCCTACATCTAGCAGTACGATCCCAGGCACTGAATACACTGTGGAAAATGGAGGGGATTTTTATACAACTTCTTCAATGCCACCTCCTTGACCCTAAAATAGTTTCACCTCAGCTATCTTTAACAGTCAATGTCAGTTTAAAGCCCAAAAGAAAGAACATTCCAAGAGTTGCAAGAGCATATTTATTTTTTAACAACAGACTAATGTTTTTATATATTTGTTTTGCAAGTTGATTTAAAAATAGTATTCAACCACTATATCAGAAATACTGCTCATTTAATCGCTTGGAAGCGATTTAAAAAAATAATTTGAACACTTTACAAAATCCACTGAATTCATTGCTTGGTACTTTGGTTTCACTTTGATCTGAAATGCATCGCATTTAGTGACCTCACACCTGAGTTTAACAACGGATGCAGTTAATGTGCTTTATTAGCAGAATTATTACACTGCAGATTGGATCATGACAGTTAAAAGCCACAAAAACGTCTGTGGACTGGACTGGTGAACTAAGGTGAACTAATAAAAAACCTTTAGATTTCTTATAAGGTTTACATATTTTAATTCACAAATTAGCATTTTGTTTTCATGTTTATATTCTATTTAATTGTAATATCTGATGAATGGCCAGACGGATGAATTTAGATGAATGGATGCAGAGCTAGATGAAGTGAAGTGAAAGTGACTATACTTGTCATTGTGAAACACAGCGAACCACAGCAAAATTACACCTCTGCATTTAACATACACACACACACACACAGGGTGCTACTGAAAGCACACAGGAACCAGTGACAGGGACACTGGGATTTGAACCCATTACCTTCTGATCCTGGGGCCAACTCCCTAACCACTGGGCCAGCGCTGTCCCACTAGATGGATGGAGGGACACATGGGAGGATGGATGGCTGAATGGATCTGGATGAGTGGATTGATGGGTGGGTGGGTGGATGGATGAATAGATTTGGATGAATGGATCTGGATGAATGGACTGATGGGTGGATGGATTTGGATGAATGGATTGATGGGTGGATGAATGGATTTGGATTGATGGGTGGATGGATTTGGATGACTGGATGGATGGATCGACTGGGCTGGATGGAAGTTCCCAGCATGCTCACTTCTTTTCCCTACAACTTCAGCACGGTTCAGAAGGGGCTGTTGCGCAATAACAAAGACACATTGTCTCTGACTCCAGATCTGTCCTCCGTCCTCTGTCCTCGTGCGAGCTCTTCGCCGAGAGCAGCCTGGCAGGGACATTCCCAAGAAGACGAGTCGTTTCCTCGAGTTGTCTGTCCTGAGAAACCCGCGCGGACATTAAGGGGTTACTGGGCGCTCTGGCCGTTTGTCCCTCGTGTTGCTCCGTAGCTTCTCTTTAGCCATGGCTTCCTCAGAGGCGCAGCCCCGCTTTGGCCAGTCTGTTAAAGGTCTGCTGTCTGATAAAGTAGGCTCCTGCAGTGGAGATGTGATCGCTCTCACTCGCCAGGTACTAAAGGGGTCGCGCAGCCAAGAGGTAAATGTTGAAACAGTGACAAAAACAACAAACCATTTCTTGCCTGCCAGTGTTAGCCAGCCAGCTAGCTGACTAGCCTCCTGTGTTTATGTTGGGGCTCATTAGCAAAAACACTCGCTCAGTTTACCTGGTACACACTCCCACTTTGACTTTATGTTAAAAACCCGAAGGATTCAGCTATGTGACCTGGTCAAGTTTACTCTGTTCATCTGTTTTGACTGCAGCTTCTGGGACAGGCAGCGAGAAACATGGTCATTCAGGAAGACGCCATTCTGCACTCTGAAGATGTGAGGACTTTTTATTGCCACTCACAGTTTACTAGTGTCGTTAGCAGTATTTCAGAGCCATGGGCATGCAAAAGAACTGAAACAGAACTGTAGCGCTTCATGGACGTTGTAAATTTGCTTGCTTTATAGAGTCTGAGGAAGATGTCAATTATAACTACACATTTGCAGTATCAGTGAGTATATCTACTGCATTTGTTTATACATTTATTTTACTTTTGCACATTTCTGTTTACCTTTGTTGACAAACTGATTGCTGACTCTAGCCACAACACAAAGAAAGTCATGAATCTTATCTTCTTTCATTTAGGCAAGAAGCCATCCAAAAGAAGTAAGTCCAAACAGACACACGTCTCTGTCACTTATTGTGACCTCTCCCTTCGTAATGTGGCTGATGATCATATCTCTTCTGTCTTCTCCTCCTTCACAGTGTGGAGCACTCCAAAAATCTACAGGACCAGCTAAGACATTTACTTAAATAATGCCCAGTCCATCTTTGATGCTGTCTACATGTTCTACATGGTTTGGTTCTTTAAGACGTTTTCAGCGTGCCAGTGGGAGGACATTGAGTCAAGATGTCATCATAACTGAAATTGAAATAGTCATGTTAGATGATCCTGGCTTGAGAACGTGTCTCACCCATTTGCTGCGTAAATACCTGTTAATTTATTTTGCTTTCTTATTGTGATAAATCAGTTTGTCTTTCGTGCATACTTAAAGTGATATGAGTCAAGTGTTCTATACAGAAGTGCATTAAGGCCATGTAATATCAGCAACTTAGCAAGGTCAAGCAGATGTCTGTCCTAGACTCCAGCCTTGATCATCACTCCCTGGAAACTTTGGATTCCATTACAAGGTTTTCACTTATCTCTGCAAACTTCGTGTGCATGAGCTTTTTGACCCAAACAACAGGCAAGACTTTCAAACAGAGAATTTCATTGTCTTCACGTTTCACCCACATTTTGTACAACCAAGACCATGAAGGAGCCCTGATGGTGCAAAAGTGAAACTGTAGCTAAATTTCTGGTGTTGTGTTTATTCTGGGACTGTTCAACGCTGACAGATAATGTTGTGGAGTCTCAGTGTTTAAAATGACGAAGTGTTGAAGTAACAAAGTGGATCAATGACTGGAGTATTTGCCGCAAAAAGTGTGCTTTGTCTCCTCAGGACTTCTTTTTAAGTCCATCGATACTTGTTGGGTTGGAATATATTATATTGGTAAGTTCAGGGAAAAAAACAATATTAGAAGCTGCCATTCAGTGCTAACAGATTTTTAGTTGAACTAAGCATGAAGAATTATTGGCAGAAAATATATTCTTATTTCTTAATGGTTAGATCTGAGCTATGGAAAAGTTGCGGAGAATGTTGTTTTTTTTTTCCCAACATCTTTATTTTTTTATCAAGGCCTCAGAAAGTGAGGAAATGATTGACAGATGAAGTACTATGGTAGAGAGATTTGAAAATTAAACATTGTAAGTCATTGCAATCAAACAAATCTGTGTTTTATGTACAAATAGATAAATACATGGGTGGCATGCAGTTTTCTGGAATTAAATTTTTGTTTGATTTTATTTTTTTTTGTCCCTGTGTACATAAGATTGTTCCATACTGTCGGTGCGAATAAGCAATACTTCGTATTTATGTTTTTTTGTGGGATTTATATTGGTATTTTCTTATAGTTTGAAAGCAGGAACTGCTATTTATTGTGTGAAATGTACAAAAATCTAATCGTGTGAAATGTAAAAATCTAATCGTGAATAAATTTGAAGTATGTTTTTTATGTATAGTTACTATCTTTTAAATAGAAGGTTTTGCTCTGAAGCTATGATCAGTCACCTGTTAGCTTGAGGCTTAAATATCAAGGGAGAAGGAAATGCTGAGTTTCATTTTCAGGGGAAGTGGTGGCCTAGTGCTTAGGGACTAGGCCTCAATTAGAAGATTGTGGGTTTGAGTCCCGGACTTGTAGGGTGCCCTTGAGCAAGGTACTGTCCCCATCACTGCTCCCATGGCTGCCCACTATTACACTGTTGGTGTATGGGGTTGCAGAGAATGCATTTTGTTGTGGTTCACTGTGTGCTGTGCTGTGTTTCACAATGACAGTCACTTTCACTTATGGTTCTCCCCTTTGTCTAAATTGGATTCAGTGCTTACGCACAAATCAACCATGACATTAAACCACCTGTCTAATATAGTGTAGGTTCCCATTGTGCTTCCCAAACAGCTGTGATCCACTGAGGCCCAAATGAGGAGACAAATATACATCAGTAGATCTTTCAAACCCTTAAACTGTGAGATGGGGCCTTTGTATATCTGGACCCATTTGTCCAGTACATCCCACAGATGTCTGATCAGACTAGGGTCTTTGGAATTTAGAAAGTTCTGTTTCTCACTTGTCCTTTTAAGGAGTTTTCAGCAGGGGACGAGTCTGCATGTGCATTCTGACTGGGAACATCTGACATGACCTGCCATTTTGGTGATGTCTGAGCCTAACAAAATATGGCCCTGGTCAAAGTCACTCACCCCAACCCCTTGACAGGTGCCATGCTAAGTTTTATTACTTTAGTTGTAATGTTGTGGAATAGTGCATGTCTGTTGAAATGATAGATTTGGCTCCATCTACAGACTAATATAATCCTTTGTCTTACATGGACTTTTGTGTGCCTTTATATGTATTTTATATTTCGTAGTTAAATAATGTATCTCTTTATTCAAGTTATTAATTTGCCAACACTGGGGCTGGATATCAAAAGGCTTCTTTCACCAGTGACTGCACTGCATAGAGACACAATAAATTACAATAAGTGTTGGGTAGTTAAATTATTATGAAATAATTTCTCCAATAATTTCTCAGACAAATGTGCATCATTCCATAGAGGACAGACATTTCAGAAGAATGTAGAACTCATAAAGCTGACTATAAAGAAAATAAGGAGTAATGTGAGAAGTAGCCTTGTTAAATTGGCCAGCTGAATGGAAAATCTGTCAGTGCTCAAACATTTTGTTCTTTTCATAAACACACTCAGTGATATTATTTTGATGATGATTATTTTTATTAGCAGCAGTATTAGTAATATATAATTAATCTTTATTTTTCTTATGAATCTACTTTTTTTTTTCTCCTTGTGCGTCTTATTATTATTATTATTATTATAACGGTCCTCTGTATGGAGGATGTAAATCTACTCAGTGCGCGGTCCCTGTTTAGCTCCGCCTCCCTTCAGGGCCTCCGGGTGTGCCGCTGCTTCTGATTGGTGCCCCGCAGTGTCCATCAGCAGGCGGACCCGCCCCCCGCAGCAGGGCGCTCGTCAGAACTGCTGGAGCGTCACCGCGTCGGTGAGGCTCACAGAAGGATGGAAGTCTTATCACTTCTGCCAGGCCGGCTCAGGGTGAGGATGGCGGGCGCTTGCACTTCTCTCTGATGCGGCTTCAGCCTGGTGGTCGGCATCGCCCACTTCTAACATGGCGGCGTTCAGCCCGGTCCGCTCGCTGACTCTCGTGCTCCTGGTGGCCAGCGTCTGGGCGGTGGAGGAGGAGGAGGAGACCGTCATCATCGGCATCAGGCTGGAGGACACGAGCGAGCTGTCGTTCATGGGAAGCGGCCACCTGTGCGTGAGCGAGCGCTCGCGAGTCAGGCTGCGCGTCTACGGCCAAAACATCAATAACGAAACGTGGACCAAGATCTCCTTCACGGAGCACGAGCGCCCCGCCGACGCCCCGGGGCACCCCTGCGGCACGCGCTCCAGCGACATCCTCATCATACCAGGCGTGGAGGTGAACCGCAGGACGTCCGGTGTGATCGAGATCGACGTGAAGCCTCTGCGCAAGACCGAGAACAGCAAGGTGTATTACCTGTGCGTTGCCACGCAGGACGGTGACGCGCGCCCGGAGCGCACCTGGGTGTACCACGAAGGCCAGGACACTAAGGTGATGGTGATTGAGGAGAAGAAGCTGCTGCTGCCCTTCTGGCTGCAGGTGATCTTCATCACACTTCTCCTGTGCCTGTCCGGCATGTTCAGTGGCCTCAACCTGGGACTCATGGCTCTGGACCCCATGGAGCTCCGGATTGTCCAGAACTGCGGAACAGAGAAGGAGAAGAGCTACGCCAAGAAGATCGAGCCACTGAGAAGTCAGGGAAACTACCTCCTTTGCTCCCTGCTTTTGGGAAATGTCCTCGTCAACACCACTCTGACCATTCTGCTGGACGACATCGCAGGGTCTGGCCTGATTGCAGTGGTGGTGTCCACCATTGAGATAGTGATATTCGGAGAAATCGTCCCACAGGCCATCTGTTCCAGACATGGACTTGCCGTTGGTGCCAACACCATATTCCTGACCAAGTTCTTCATGATCCTCACTTTTCCTGCCTCTTATCCCGTCAGTAAGATATTGGACCAAGTGTTGGGACAGGAGATTGGGACCGTGTACAACCGAGAGAAGCTCCTTGAGATGCTCAGGGTTACGGATCCATACAACGACTTGGTGAAAGAGGAGCTCAACATTATCCAGGGCGCTCTCGAGCTCAGGACTAAAACAGTGGAGGATGTGATGACCCCCCTTCGTGACTGCTTCATGATCACCGCTGATGCTATCCTGGACTTCAACACCATGTCTGAGATCATGGAGAGCGGCTACACGCGAATACCTGTGTTCGAAGGGGAAAGATGTAACATAGTGGATCTGCTCTTTGTTAAGGACTTGGCTTTTGTAGATCCAGACGACAGCACCCCGCTGAAAACCATCACCAAGTACTACAGCCACCCTCTGCATTTTGTCTTTAATGACACTAAGCTTGATGCCATGCTGGAGGAGTTCAAGAAAGGTAAACTGACTTCAGCTTAACTCAGTAAATATTTGTGAACATCCATTTCTGCTTGACAGCTAAAGACTACATATGCTACCTTTGTTTCCGATTTCAGCACTGAACAGCAGTGTATCTGGCCCTCGTCAGAAGTACATTACAATAATACAATAACATCTGGATCATATTTGCATCCAGATATACACTTAACCTCATGACAGGGGACAACAGGAGAGCGAGGTGCTTGTAACACCTTAAACAGCCTGCTGTCGCTCTGCTTAACTGCCACATCCTGAGCTAGAAGGATGCCTTGGCATAGCTGCAGCATGTTCACGGTGGAGAAATGTATCAATTGTTCAAACAGAGTTCCAATGCAGAGAGATACTCATTCAGCCATAGTGTGAACTCAGAAGGCAGATTTGTGGCTCTGTCCATTCCAGGATTTTCTAGGCAGTTAGGGGTGGGTGATTATGTAGAAACATAATAACACAGAACGAAAAGGTTCATAGTACATGATATGTTCTGATATGTGTTTTCTTCTGATATCTGACAAAAAAAGCCACATTTCAAGATGCTGGAGAGCAAAATCTGAACAAAATGTTTTTTCTTCGTTTTACACACTGGACAGAACAATAAAGAGGACAGAATTAAACAGAACTATTTACACTCTGTTTGGACACATGCAGTTGGTGAGTGGTCTTTAAGTGATGATAAACTCACATACTGGGACATTTTGTAACAATAATGATATAAAACTGTCAAATTGCACAGCTGCAGCTTTAATTATTGCCCTTTAAAAGACATTTCAGGTGTTATTGGATGGGCAGTCCAGTACGTCACACTTCCTTTTTTAGCTCATATATTTACTGAGTTTACATGTAGTTAAGATAGTTGCAGGCCAGTGGGTCATGAAGCACTGTCCAATTCCTATTGGCTGATATGGTTGCATCAAAGCAGGAGGCGTTTTTCTGTGGATTGAAGGATTTACCCTGCTGCTCATGTCATTGCTCATATCAGCACTCCCGTCATAAATGAGCATAAATGAGCCAGTTAGAGCAGAGGCCATACCTGAACACGTATCACTGTTTATGGTGGATTTCAAAGATTAAGTGGTGGCGGTGGTGAAAGACTCTTCTTCTAACTGCTTTCATTTTTCCTTCACTCTGGTTCTGCACAAATTTTGTCATCACTTTAGCAACAGATTGGACGTCTTCATATGATGTGATTTATTAGATTTTTTTTTAGGCATTTTTTGCTGATGCGTTCTTTCTTTCACTGGACATGGGAGTCTTTGACACAACTTTATTTATTGTTACTCATTCAGCAGTCCTCAATGCAAATTAGACATTTTTATTTACCTTAGGATTGCTTACTACAAGTGTTTTCTGAGCTTTCAAATGAGTGGTTGATTCTGATAAAATAGTGGTTTTCATTGGGAGACTATTTTGTCCCTGCGATGGGCTGGCGACCTGTCCAGGGTGCGTCCCCCTTCCTCGCCCTGTGTGCGCTGGGCTGGACACCAGCACTTCCCTGCGACCCCATTTGGGACAAGCGGCAGAAAATGGATGGGTGGATGGACTATTTTGTCCCCCATTGCCCCACATATACCTGTCTGCCAATATTTTGTCCAAAAATTCTCAAAATGATCATAAAATAATGTCCCAGGCATCAGTTCATGTACTAACTTTCTGAAGGACCTTCTGTGGAAGATCTGACTTCCACTTTAACTAAAATGCATGTGAATGAAGATCACTTGTCCACTTCAACTGAAAGTACAGCAGATGCCAATATCAATTACTTCACATTAAATTCTATAAACTTGAAGTGTTATCATACTTCTGACTGTGACCGTGACGGGGTTTCTTTTTTTACACTGATTTGCTGGCTTCCATGCTTTGAGCCATCTTTCCAGGTCCAAGAGCCTCTTTTAGAACCATTGTGGTGGTGTTTAATGTCTCATTCAGTATTATTTATTGTATTATTACAAGAGATAATATTACATACATAATGTCATACATATTTCTGTCTGGTGTCAGACTCAGGCTGGTGGTGGGCTGAGTTAAACAACAGTCCTACATTCCAAAAGTGGTGGCTCGACAGGAAATGGACTTAAACAGATTTGGCTAACAATTGGCATGTGCGTGTTTGACAGTGTCATGAGTCCATCAACAAAGAATATCTTAGAATGCCTCACATCTACTATGAAAAGGACTTAACACACATAAGCATTTCCCTGTCTACATTAGAAATGACTCCACATACTTTCTAACTTGTATTAACTCAACAACATACTTTAGGTGTTCTAATACGGCCTACATGTGCCAGAGGAAAGGGGACAGCTATTTAGTTCAAGTTGTCATCATGTGCTACTTGAGTTCAGGTATACAATCGAAAAAAAAATCGCATTTTTGAAACTTTGTGTATGGTCACACGGTGTAATAATATATTCAGCAGCAATTGAACGGTCAGAGGTGAAAAATAAAAAACGGGCAGGTTTAAGGAGCTGCTTTGGGCCAAAGGGCCACTTTGTGAGGGTTTGACGGCTGACTCTGAGCATCTCAAAATTGACAAGTCCTGTGGTGTATTCCCAGTATAGAATGATCAGTACCAACCAAAGGAGACCCAGGAAAGGACATGCAGTAAAACAGCCACAGGGTCATGGATACCCAAGCCTCAGTGTTGTGCATGAGGAGAAAAGGTTAAGCCATCTGACTTAATCCCACCAAACAGCTACTGTAGTTTAAATTTCAAAAAAGGTTAATGATGGCTTTAATAGAAATGTACATGAGGCACAGGACAAAGAGTTAAAATTCTTCAGATATTTGGAGTTAGTAACGAGCATCAGTGCCATTAAAAACAATCAAAAGCACATCACACTAATGCAGGAATTTCTTTACTATTTGAGTTAAGCTTCAGTTTAACAGTTAGTTTGTTTATTCAGTAAAGACACAATCTTGTATGTACAGCTGCACTTTAATTAAGGTCCTCTTGTTCTAATGACATTTTGAAATGAATATTTTCCATGTAAATATTGACGTATGCATTAATTACTAACAATGACATCAGAGAGGGTTTCCCCATAAAGTACAGATAACAAAAAAGGGAACATCAGCCGTTGAATGTACAGTGTTTCCCTCTGGTTGCTAATACTCTTTAGACAGGAAGGTACTGGCTGATCCTGGAACAGAAAAGTATATAATTTAATCGGGTTTCCACAAAATATAAATTTACTTGGTCAAGTGTTATCATAAGGCTGAAAGACATAAATTATTCTAAAATTCTATAACTTTGCAGTCTTTGCGAGACCGCAACATTCCCCATTTCCTTGTGTTTCTGCCTCTGATAATACTCCGGTGGGTCATCACACACTTGCCACCCATAGTGCTTGTAACTTCTCAATGGGAACTTTTGTTATGGAAAAAAATCGGAGGAAAAATCCCTTTCTACAGTAAGGTGGGAAAGGGTGAAATGTGGGATTGTATAGTCTAGAGGGCAGGGTCTTAAAAAAGAGGATGGCACTTTCTCAGGCACTTTCTGTTTTGGCCTTGTCAGAGCATGTGCTGACCGCTGCTAGTTACGCTGTGTAAAGTGATTTCACAACACAGGTCTCTGTGGCAGTTCTTGTGAGAAAGCCAAGACACTGTAAATTGCTGGCAGGCCATATTACTTTTTTTATCTTGATTTTTGACATCTGAAGGAGCTTGGAATTCCCATCCTTTTTTTTTTTTGGGTGGGAAACTATGGGGGAATGTTTTACTGCAGTCATGTTACTGGCATGTTACTGCACAAGTTTGCTCACTAAATGCCAGACTGATAAGATCACTTGCTTTGTATAATCTCAATATGCCGTTCTGTTGTTCAGCCGATGAAGAACGATATACGTCTCTCCAGTACTAACTAATTTGTAGGTATGAACCTTTTAAAAGTCTATGTGACGCAGCGTGGCCATTTATTGCGTTGTATTGTTTTGTAGGTGTTCCCTCTGCTGCATTCCTGAATGTGTCTTTTTTCTTACTCTTTGTATAAAAAAAGACTCTTCTTCTTTTTCTATTCGATTGATAGAAATGCCAACTAATTATGCCTAAAATTTTGCCTTAAATGAAGAAGATGTGGACAATGGTTGCCTCATTGTCATGCTGGTGAGAGCATCGACCAACTGCAGTGGAAACTTTCAGGTCTAATATTAGCTCTGGCCCTGGAAAATTCTTTTAAAATGATCACTAGTTGAGAAACAGGAAAAGAATTTTCTTTCACATTTTGTTTGACAGTGCTGCGCGGGAATTTTTTTAAGCAACTTATTCCTGGGAAAACAGATGTTGAACCATGGGAATTTTTTATTTATTTTTTTTAAGAAAATGGAGTGGATTTTTTTCCGACTTAATCCAAGAGTTGACTCTGTTTGAACAATTTATTGGTTATCATGCTTTTTAATAAAGCAGTGACAGAGGATGCTTAGATATAGATAAAGATATAGATAATGTAAATAAGTTCAGAGCCTATGTTTGGATTCAGCAATGGCAAATTCCATGCTTCTCATCTTATCTGCACATCTAACTTTTGTGTTCATTTGTTTGGTTTGGCAGGTAAATCCCATCTGGCTATTGTCCAGAGGGTGAACAACGAAGGGGAGGGAGACCCTTTCTATGAGGTTTTGGGCATTGTCACATTAGAAGATGTTATTGAGGAGATCATTAAGTCTGAAATTCTGGATGAGACTGATTTGTACAGTAAGTTTTTAGAACTTTGACTACTCCATATTTATCATCAGCCTGAAAGATAATGCATGGCAAATAGCATTAGCAGTATATATTCATTACACAACATGGCCTGTTGTTTTCTTTAAAGCTGACAACAAGACAAAAAAGAAGATAGCTCATCGAGAGAGGAAACAGGATTTCTCAGCTTTCAAGCCAACAAACAATGATCTTGAGGTCAAAATATCACCGCAGCTTCTACTGGCTACCCTGCGTTTCCTTGCAACTGGTACCAGTATTCAGTGTGTGCATGCTCCTAATCAGGAACACGCTCATAGATTGATTCAGGCGCATCACCTCTTTACTTTGTTTCTCTTCTTTTGATCTAGAGGTAGAGCCTTTTGGCCCTGCTCAGATGTCGGAGAAAATCCTCCTGCGTTTGCTCAAACATCCAAATGTCATCCAAGAACTCAAATATGACGACAAGAACAAGAAAATGTTAGAGCACTATCTCTTTCATCGCAACAAGGCTGCGGATTACTTTATCCTCATCCTACAGGTACGCATTACACGTTACCTGCAGCACTTCATGCAGTGTCCACTATTCAGCATGGCATTGTTTACATGAACATGTCAGTGAACATAGTTAATGTGGATAATATACAGAGTAATGGGGATGAATACTGTTTTTCTGTTACTAATGAATTACTGTTATTCATGAATGCAACTGTTTTTTTTTTACTCTGTTCTCTTGAATTACACCACATTGTATGAATTATATCAATTTACATTTTTCTGTACATTGTATGCCAGACATATTTGAGCATATTAGTTCATGTTAAGCACTCAGAATACTAGCAAGGTCTACCCCATCAGCACTTTTTTTATTGTTGCTGACTATATGTTTAAACATGCTTCCACATTTTCCCCAAGAATCCTCACTTCTTTAGTTGAACTTAGGCTCTTTATAACTTGGCCCTACTTCTCTTTTCTCGTGTCAAGTTAGTGGAAGAGTGGGACAATGGACAAGATCGATCCTCAGAGAGTACTATGAGACTAAAGGACACAAGCATCTAAGAAATGATGCCAGGGACTACAAACTATTGATTTTACAGGAAGCCCATAACTATTGTTATTATATGACTTAAAAATGTCATGAATTGTTCAGAAAATGAAACGTATTCTACATGTGCTTAGTTTTTTTTGTCCAAAGTGTTTTCTTTGGGTCATGCTCTGTGCAGAATATGTAGTAAGTAGCCCTTCACAGACTTTACAGATTAGCTGTTGAACCCCATGAACTGTACATTTGGCCAAACCATATGACCATATGCCTTTTCAAACTGACCAGACTGAGCTCTGCTCTCAGATGTAGATTATAACGGGCCAAACTGAGCATTCTTTTCTTGCATCTGAAAAGCAAGAAATTGAGGGTGAGGAAAAAATGATTTAGAACCACCATTACCATACAGCAAACATGCAGTTATCACCACTTAATGCACATTTCATATTATTATTATCATATTGCTCACTAAAACATGGATCATTCAGATTCAAAACTTTCAAAACAAAACTTTTAGTCAGTATAATTATTATAAGCAATATGTTTATGGTTTATGGAGGTACATTTGAAATCAGATTATTGTACCATTAAATTGTTTTGCAGATAATGGGTTATAAATATAACAGGATTTATTGTGTTATGCAATTTATATCTGACTGTAAACTCTAACCTACTAAGAGAATTGACTTTTGGTTCATTTTCAGGGGAAGGTGGAGGTTGAGGCTGGCAAGGAGGGGATGAAGTTTAAAGCAGGACCTTTTTCCTACTATGGAATTATGGCTTTAACATCATCACCAGGTCTGTGTAATGTGAAAAACACACCCATAACCCCTAACAGAAGTGGTGCTGACTCCTCACTTCTCCTGTAACGCCTTCTGGACAAGAATTCTACCTTGCAGTTTTACACAGAGTCTCCTGCACTTGCCATTCAGTCCTATTGACAGCTGAGTCAGCTGATCTCATTTGAACTGCCCAGCACTGAGCTCACAGCCACAGCCTGACTAGAGCATGGGTCTGATTTGGTGCTTTAAACGATTCATTTCATTAAAAATTTGGTGTGTTTGTCGCTAATCACTCATTTTCCAGTCCTACCTGTAGTATTGATGAAACTCCTTAAAATAATTTATTAATAATGCTTATATTTCTAGTTACACTAATAATTACAATGTAATTAAATCATTACAATTATACTTACATTAGTAATGGTGCAATAATTAGTGGGGTACAACCTAACGCATACTTTTTTTGTCATTTTGTTTAAATACTCATGCTTAATAACATCTTAAGTCTGGGTATATCAGAACAGATGGGACTAGTAGTTTTTTGGTTTGATGTGGAGGGATATGGATGTCTGTTCATTTTTATTTTTGGCAGCTTAGTTCTAACACAGCTTTGTGTTAAGTCTGGTCTTTAGGATGAATCTGGAGTAATGTGTATCAGATCATGCAGATGATGTTGCTTTAGAAGCAAGACTAGAAGAGACAAAAGATGATTAGTTAAAGGCTGCTGCTCTGTAAGTGATTGGTTCCTTCAAATCCCCTTCCATCTTTTCTTGAAGTCTTTCTTCCTTATTTCCTGTTTTATTCTCTAGTTCCACTCTCCTTGTCTCGAACATTCGTTGTGAGCAGGGCAGAGTCACTTGCGGGATCTCCAGGTACACACTTGTCTTCTGCCTCCTTTCATTCTGTCTTTCACGCTCCTTGTTTCTTTTTATCAGGATGAGCTTAACTCATAAGGAAACTTCTCAGAGCTTTAAAAGAATCTGAGAAAAGGATCTGTTTGTGCTTAACTTTTATTAGATCAGAACTTTAACCGTAGCATTATAATTCATTATCACCTACTTTTTTTCAAGGCTCCCACATATTTTAATTTTTATTACCTGCTTGTTCTCATTACTGCCACTGAATGACTTCATACACTGGAAAACTTTCAGCAGTAGTAGTTGTTTATCTAAAACATTTTATGGACATCTGACCCTGGGATAGTGGGATTATATACATTCCACTGAAATGACTGCTGGTCTAATGGTTCCCTCTGGACTCCCTTTGAACTATTTCTTTAAGTAGTGGAAAGAATAATCTTGTTTTGATTAAACACTCTTCTCTTGGAAAATTGTCTAATATTTTGGACTAAATTTATTTATTTTTAACAACTTGGAAATGTCTCAGATGCTCCTCCTTTGGGGGTTATATATCACTATATATATACACTATATCAAACATCTCTAGGTTCATTATGTTTATTATTATTTGAATGAATAAAACTATTATTTGCAGACACCATGATTTAGTGAAGAACAACTGGACAGCTATGCTTTAATGAACAAACTTTATTTCATGTATGTTAAAATAATCTTACACTAAGCTACAAGTTGCCAAGTGGTTCTTAAAGCTGAGTAATGACACAGTCCTAGAGCCGGTGTATTAGTAAAACTTACACAAATGCCTACGGGTACAGTCTGCTAGACCAACATAAGGACACCTGGGTGAGGATACCTCCATCTCCCAGTGGTCTTTTTTCCACATGCACCTGAAGGACAGGATGATAAGTATCTCTACTTGTTGTTTACATCAAAGCATCACTGGCAGATGACCTTAGAATATTTTGTTTCCTACAGAGAATAAGTCACCTCCACGACCTTTTGGACTCAACCACTCAGACTCTGTGAACCGCAATGACCGCATGGAAGCTCTAACCCCAACCCTGGGCAGCAGCAACAATCAACTAAATGCCTACCTGCAGATCTATGTGCCAGACTACTCAGTTCGAGCAGCCTCTGACTTGCTCTACATAAAGGTTGGAATGTTGAGCTTTTTTTGGCAGATGTTTCTCACTGAAAATATTGAGAAAACAAGTGGCAGTGGAGGTAGGGCAGTTGCATGTTGGTCCATAGTATGAAGTGAAAGTGACTATTTTTCATAGTGAACCCACAGCACAGCACACAGTCATTTCTGAACGCTCTGCATTTAACTCATCACACCCACATTGTAGACGTGAGCAGCTATATCCAGGACTTGGGGAGCAGTGATGGGGATGCTACCTTGTTCAAGGGAACCTAAGGGCAACTCACTGGTCCTGGATTCAAAACCACAACCTTCAGATTATGGGGCTTACCTAATCACTTGGCCGCCACTGCTCCTAAGTATAGCCTAGTAGGCAGCCACCTTTGCTTTTGATTTACCCAGGCTCTCATGCATTTCTAAGACACATGGGGAGTAAATCATACTGAACAATGCAGTTATCTATAAGATGTTTAAATGGCTACTAATTAATTCCCAGGCTACTAAAGAAACGCTAAGTTTGCACTGCAGTATCACAAACCTGCCTGAATAATGCTAGTGTTTCTTTTAAAGCAAGGTTTCTGATTCCGTTTTGCATGGCAGGTGACACGGCAGCAGTACCAGAATGCCCTCATGGCATCCCGCATGGATAAGACACCGCAGTCCACTGACAGTGAGTTCACTAAGATAGAGCTGACACTGACTGAACACCAGGATGGACCAGGAGGCGAGTCAGTCTCACTGCTGATCCAGCAGCAGAACTCCAGCAGTGTACACAAACCCAATCACAATGCACACAGTGAAGGAACTGTGTAATGGAAATGGAAGAGCTCTACTCCTGGAGTTTCCACTGAGCAGCTGGAGAGCTTTTGCAGGACAGCTTCTCTAGGATAAAATGAACTCTTTGATTTTTTTTACTTTTCATCACAGACTTTCCAAGGAACAACAGGCACAGTAAAACACCACTCATCACATTGTGGGACACGCAAATATAAACACTTTCAGAACTAGGACTGACCACCATACCCAGACTAACTCAGTCCCGCTCTAATCCGAAAATATTCACACTCAACTTCAGAGAAACTGAGTCTCAAAATAGCTTTAGCACTGTCAGCTGTCACTTCTCCTGGTGGTCGGCAGGAAGAGGAAACAGAAACTGCGTTACAGTGCAGTGCGTTTGTCAGGTTTCATAAGTCAGTTACACACATGCTAGGTGAACAGGCGGTTTCTAGAGGGGGATATTTTAATTTTCAGTGGAACAAGAATTTCAAGTCTAGTTTGGTGTTGATCCAAGTTTTCTTACCTCAGTTCTTTGATTAGAACAAAAGCTATGAATGCTCTGGACTACATGTAGGGAAGTTGGGAAAGCAGGGATATTTTAATTAACACAATACTTGATGGATTTTTTTTTTTATTATAATAAAAGAAAAATAAATCTGCTGTGTTCAAGAAGAGGACAAAAACCATTTGGCAAACTGCTTAAGATCTTTATTATTTATTTTAGTCTGTTTTAAGGGTCTTCTGACCAGATTATGAAAATATGCACTGAAATCAGGGAAACTGATCCCAGTGTTTAAAGACCAACACTCTCTGGTAACAGATTTGCTTCCTGACACTTTCAGAAGATTCCAAGGAACAAAGCCTGAAAGGGAGGTGGTGAGTCTTCTTGTGACTTTTATAAAATCATCCAAGTAGCTGAAATAGAACATTTTTCAGAATGCTCACTTATGCTAGTGAAGTAGCACCTGAAGGTTTTAGTACAGTTGTCAGTTGTTATCAGATGCAGGTAGCCACCCTTAGAATCAGGTGTCTTCATATCTATTGCAAAGCCCTGTGCATTTTCCATGTAAACAAAAGTCAAACCACCAAGCCTTTCCATAGTAGTCAGTCATGGAGATAAAGGAGCTACTCAGATAAGAACTGAGAAGTTTCTTGACCAAAAATGGAAGAAAGGACGGAGTATTAATGTATCCTGGATTTCCCAGCGTTAAGGATGTGGGCGCTGTTTTCCTTTGAAAACAAACCCATCCAGCACTGTAAAAAAGGAAACATTCAGCTCCATAGCAGGATCAGATGTTGCATTTCTGGAAACAGTAAATGTCCTGATTCTGAGTGCAAAGGTTGCGTGTGTTTTTATCAGATTTGTTTTGTAAAGTATTTTCAGTACAAAGACATTCATTATGTTTACATCTGAGGGCCTTTTTCATGCACTTTTTTACTTCACTTTTGAAATCCAAGTGTCAACTTTACTGATTAGATAGTCTGTGTGTTTCTCAAGCATAACAGCGGTTTTATATGAAAACTGGTGAACCATTTTTGTCAATAATAGGCTTTTGATTTGAAGTGTATTTAAATGTTTTAAAACGTGAATTTGTTTTCAGTTCAGTTTTACCATGTTTCAGGGTTTGAAAAAAAATTATATATATATATACACACATACAGTACTGTACAAAGGTTTTAGGCAGGTATAGAAAAATGCTGTAAACAAAGAATGCTTTCAAAAATGGAAGTGTTAATCATTTATTTTCATCAATCAACAAAATGCAGTGAATGAACAAAAGAGAAATCTAAATCAAATCAATATTTGGTGTGACCACCCTTTGCCTTCAAAACAGCATCAACTCTTCTAGGTACACCTGCACACAGTTTTTGAAGGAACTCTGCTGGTAGGTTGTTCCAAACATCTTGGAGAACTAACCACAGATCTTCTGTGGATGTAGACTTCCTCACATTCTTCTGCCTCTTCATGTAATCCAGACACACTGGATGATGTTGAGATCAGGGCTCTGTGGGGGCCAGAAGAATTGATGCTGGTTTGAAGGCAAAAGGTAGAAACACCAAATATTGATCTGATTTAGATTTTTCTTTCGTTCGCTCACTTTGCATTTTGTAAATTGATCAAAATAAACAATCATTATTTATATTTCTGAAAGCCTTCTTTGTTTACAGCATTTTTTCCACACCTGCCTAAAATGTTTGCACAGTACTGAATATATAGTATATATATATATATACATACATTATAATTTGTCCACACCTTAACTGGGAATATATATTAGGGGTAAGGTTTTTTTTTTTAATTTAGTTAATATTTCAGTTCATTTTAGTGAAAATGATTCAGATCTCTAAGGGGTCCGGTGGAAGAGTTCTCTGTTGGATACACTTGGGGTCTCAGTCCTCAGTATTTATGTAGCAACCAGTCAGTGCAATAGATATCAATTATGCAGGACAATCAGGAAAAAAATATGTGAAAACAAACTCTCGCGTTTCTTGCAAACAGGAAATGAATCAGTTGGTGGAGGGTGGGTGCAAAGAAGTGTTACGGATGAGACACATTATGCTGAATATTGATTAAATGATGAAATGTTGAAATGAAATGTTACATCAGTGCTGAATCTGAACTACAGTGAAGCACTTTTCATGAAAGCATTAAAAGTGCTCACTGAGCAGTCAGGTAAAAGAGCTTAGTTACATGTCTAACAGTAGCTTACTTCTTACCATATTTCATACTGTGCAAGGAAAAATCTCAAAATTTTCTCAAAGAGTAACGTCTTATCCTCGAGACGGTATATTTATTTGTCATGGCCCGCTTTTTGACAAAACAGACTGTGGTGCTCAAACATGGTTCGAGTTCATCCTATAATGCTGCTATTCACAATTTTGAATGTCCACAGAAATGCTATTGTATCATTATTAAAAAAATAAGATCTATCTATGAATACAGATATATAAATCAGTTGAATGTTACTATTATAAAACAAATTGTTTTGACAACTTGGTTTGATTGGCAAGCATTTTTTGCCTGATAAAAGCTTGTTAATGGTGCAAACTTGTCAGGGTTGATGGTTAATGGGTGAATCATTTCAGAGTGGCTGCTACCAGGTGTGGAGATAAGCATATATGCTTTTCCTGGGTGATAAGAAAAAATGCACACTTTGTATGTTGATCCTTGAAAAATAAATTGTATGCTTTACATTCTTAAAAATAAAGGTTCCTTTATTGGTTCTAGGCATGAACATACTGTTTTAGGGGAGAAGTTATTAGAACCCTTACATCAATTTACATCAAACAGTTCTTAAACCATTTTTATTTATTTTCATTTTGCACTTCAAACGGTTACCTTTTGACATACTGCAATGTTCTTTGAGAACCATTTTGCCTCCTATATGGAATCATTTAATAAACAACTTCAGGTACATTTATTTTTTAGAGTGTTTAAAACAAAAGCAAAAAAGCAAGTAAGACAAAATAGTCTTTATTTGCAGTGAGATTACAGATTACAAATGCTACCCATGACATATCCTCCTTTTGCTTATCATTGTGGAAAAAAAATTAAGGTAGAACAAAACTGGGCAAGACCTCTTTGAAACACACGGTTTAAAATAAAAAATCTGAGTAAAAAAAAAAAAGATCCATCCTTTGAGAAACTGAGTGAACCACAATGAAAAATTTGCGTTTCTTGTAACCCAGATCACTCAATCACCCCCTCATCTCTTAATATTGTGTTTATCATCTAGATTCTAGATGATCAAAGAATACACCTGCTTCCTCAGAAGCACCTGAGCAACATCAACCACATAATCACAGTCTCTTCCCGCTAAATTTGTTCAAGGAATTTCACAAATATGCTTTAGATTTGCCTTCAGAAAAGTAATATAACCAATGAGTAAATATCATTAGTACTGTAGCTGTGGATGTTTTTTTGGAAACATCCACACCAAAAACACAAAGGTTCCTTCAGAATGCGGTTCAGGTCATGTCCTGAAATATAGGCTAAAGCAACTGCTGAAAGCAGGCTGCTTGAGACTCATTGATCTTTGGCGCAGGGACCAAAGAAAATCTCAACATTTTGCACTGTAAACAATGCACAAAAACAAGTTCCAAAGTTAGAAAAGGTAAAATGCAGAGGAATAACACACACAAACAAACAAAAAGCACTTAAGTTACTTGAAAAACACCACACCTGTTTAGCAAACATATTTCTCAAAAATCGGAGTAAAGGTAATTCTTGTTCTACACGCGTGTATTCCTGGATGCGCACAGAGTAGCCTTAACATTAAAACCACCTGCCAATAGCGCTGACCCATTAAGGATTGGACTCCACAAGACCTTGGTAGCTGGCCTGTGGTATCTGCACCAAGACATGTAAATTGAGAGGAGGGTTCTCCATGGATTGACCTGGTTTTAACTGTATTTACACCACCTGTGGGGGATTTTAATGTTGTGGCTGATTGGTATATACAGGACATGTTGTACAGCAAGTAAACATTTCACAGCAACAATAGTAGCAAGGCAAGATCCTGTCATCCAATCTCCAAATTAAAGGAAAAAATTTCAAAATCACATCCTTCTTACATAGATGCAACGTGTGGTCTTGACATTACAGCAAATTTGGAAGGCAGCTGGGCTAAGGTGTCCTGTGGGACTAGGGTCACTAAGGTGCATGACATGAGTGGCACAGGGTCTGGAGCTGAGAGACAAACTCTATGGTCTAGTCACACTAGACAGCCAGCAGTCATAGAGATTAAAATGACTACAGTCCTACTTTCTTCTCTTGGTCCATTGTCTATGACCAAAATAATTAAAACTGCTAAGGATATTTATTCCTTTAGTTTAACAAATCCAACAGTATGACAGTCTCTTAAAAAGAAGTCGACTAGAGATGTGTTATGTACATACCAGATCCAGCAGTAAGCTACCTGAACAAATTCCCTCCTGCTGTGAGCAACTCCTGTGGGCCCAGACACTCACTGTTCCATCACAGAGCAATCAGTAGATATGCAGAAACACCTAGCATTCCTCAATTATGGCAGCTGAAATGTTTAGGTTTTTCGCAATATTGCAAGCATAGTTCAGAAAGTAAGCATGGTTTCTATCTTAATAAAATAATAAAAATATATATATATATGTTATTCATCAACACCATCAAAAACCTTCAAAAGATAACATACTGGACATATATATGAACCGTTGTATGCATACATTCCTGTAATGGAAACACAAAGTATAAAGAGCAAGATATAAATGCTTATTAACAATGAAAAAGTTAATTTTTCTGTATTCGATATTAAGTTGAAGTAGAGATCTTTTGGTCTCTGTAGGAATGGTCTGGTTAGACACATGCTTACAGTACACTTTGCTGACTGTGTTCCTCGATGATAGTATGGTTTTCAACATAAGGCGTCGTATCAAGAGTCTCAAAATAATACCACCTACCATTTGGAATGCTGTTGCATGCCATTAAAACCTCTGCTGAAAACACAAACCTTATAAAGTAAATATTGTATTTGTTCCCTTTGTATCATATAATTGGTATTATTTCAGGTCACTGTAATTTGCAAATGGAACATTTGCAACGTTATTATGAATTAAAGAAGGCAGTATGAATCCTTGCTTCTTGAGGAGATAAAATGAATTTGCTGGAGTGAGGTATCCACTGAACTTGAAAATAAATCTTATTTACAAACAAAGCCTGAACAGTAGAAGGCAACCTCAAAGCTTCTTAGCCTTAATGAACTACTTATGTTCTAAAAATATAATTGATTTAGAATTAGTGAATGGGGAAAAATATCCTCACATTATTCAAGAATAAAAGTTGATCTGTGGATAACATCGCTATAATGAATGCTTGATTTCTAACCTGGTTACTGGGTATTTTACAGAATACCGGCACTCGCTTAGCTAATTTTTACAGCCTGTCTATTCTTCTTCCTCTTCTTCTTCTTCCTCCTCATCATCGTCCTCGTCATGGCAGTGTGTGATCTCCTGTGGTGTCTGAGGGAACAGGTGAGGAGGCTGTATTTCACTGATAGAGCGAGTTAGCTGGTGCCTCTTACACTCGTAGTCTCTGAAGTCCACAGAGCGACCCGTTGCGTTACATCGATTCTGCATTGACATCAACATGGAGTGTGCCTACAGTGGACTATGAGGCATCTGGGGGAGGAGGGAGGGGAGGTTGCTTTATAAACCCATGCATTTATCCCATTATAACACACGCGTGTGTGTGTATAATATATATCAAAAAGGGCATAAAACATTTGTTAATGAAATATAGCAAAAACATATAGTGAAAAGTTTCAACATAAGTGTATTTGAATTTTTTTTAGATCTTCCAATGTACAGTAATCAAAACTTACCAGAACATGAGCTGCTCTGAAGAGGTAGCTGAAGGGATAGTATAGCAGGTTGATGAAGGAGGCAGCATAAAGGTCAGCATAGCGCATTGCCTACAGACGCAAAGAGTGTCTGCTCTAGAGCCACTATTACGGAACAGACTACCTATCATCCCATAACACATGTCCATATCATGAGTTACTTTCTGTAAAAAAAAAAAAAATGTAAAAAGAAAAATTATATATACATTTTTTTTTTTTCTTCCCAGGAATACTGAAAAGAACTACAAAAATGACATTTAAAGCTTTCACCTATAGGTCCTTGTTAGTTTTGTATATGGAGACTGTGAGAGTGTTTCTGACCTTAATCCTCCTCTGAAGGGAACTGATGTCAGGTCTCTCATTACTGCTGCTGTCCAAATGCCTGTAGAGACAAAAGGAGTAGATACAGGGAGTAAAGAGGGCAAGAATGAAACAATAGCAATATAAGAGGGAGCAAGAATTCTGACAGACGGTGTCAACGTGAAAGAGGCAGCAAGCTGCTCCCCTTAAAAGAGAAAGGAATGTTTACTCTCTTATTTAAAAAGTAAAATTAGGGAATGGCATGTGTATTTTGCTTATTTCTGAAACATAATAATACTCAAATTTCTTCTCTCTCTCTTTTACACACAGTCAGTACTTACTTGTAGAGCTCTGCCAGGAAAATATCCAGATTTTGAAGTTCTTCAAACAGAGCTTTAAAAGAGAGCAAAGTAACAGGGCTAAGCAACACACACTAACAAAGGTGATCACACCCACCCACCTGTAACGATGGATTTGGTTCAAAATAGATTTAGAATTATGGGCTTGTCATTGTTTAAATTAATTGTATTAGCATTCATCAAGTGAATTGAGTTAGCATGCATGTTAAAAAGTTTTTAAAAAGTCACATATGGTGTTGACACTGACAATGTCTCTAATAGTTGCTATGACAGCCACTGCTATGTTAAATTAATGGTGAAAAGTGAAAGTGAAAGCGACAACCCTCGTCATTGCGAGGTCACAGCACAGCACTCAGTGAACCACAAACGAAATTGAACTCTGCATTTAACCCATGCACCAAACACCGTGCAGCAGTGGGCAGCTATTGACTGTGCCCTCGAGCAGTGACGGGACAGTACCTGCCTGGCTGGAGTAATTTAGGCAACTCTACCAGAGGGAATCGAACTCCAATCTTCTCCGATGCAGGGGGCATCTCCCTCACCACTAGGCCACCGCTGCCATTGTGAAGGGATTTTTTTGGCAGAATTTGTAAATAAATAATGCAAAATATGCAAGAATAATGCACTTTTAAACAGAAAGACCCTAAGAAATGGACTACTGGCAGCTTCTTTGCTCAGTCCACACATGCAGCTCTTGAGCTAGCTCAGGAATCACCAGGAATGTTCTCCAGCCCTGACGTTTCTTAGATTTGAGGATATCTCCAAAAATGTGGTCTCCAATGTATAAGATATCCTTCCCTTTCGCTCCCAAAAGATCACACACAATGTCTGAAGAACCTAAAGAAACAGACCTGCTCAAATTATCAATGTAAATTTAATGTCAAAAATCATATTAAATGAGTCTCAAAACAAACTGTCAACTTAAAGCGACAATTACAAATAAATTTTGATCTTTGAAAGCTCTGTATAGACCAGAGGTGCCTCCATGATTGTATTTGAAAAAGCCAGAAAATCCCACTCTCACCCAACAAGAGGGCAAGCAACGTCAAAATAGGAAATTATCCTGAGCCAAATCATTAAAATCACCTGTCTAGTAGCCTCTCTATCATGTAGTATTCTAGTATATTCATACTGCTAAAAATAGCCTCTTGACTCTCTTGAGGTGTGCTGTCTGGCATTTGCATGGTTGTAGTTAAGATCCCCTTTGCATATCCCGGAAAGCCAAAAGGCACACATCCCACACATGTTGGATTGGATTCGATATGTTCCCCAAACCTTTTCTGAACAATTTCTGGTCTGTGGCTGCCCAGCCCCATATACAGCATGCTGCAGTATACTGTCTTCTGACACCTTTCTATCATAGCCAGCATTGAAGTTTTCAGCAATCTGTTCTATAGGCGCTCTTCTGAAGAAGACTCTACTGTAAAAGACTCTACTTCCCACGTGCATCACTGGGCTCTGCTGGACCACTTGTAGTTAATACTAACCTTTACATACAGAGAAAAATGCGCAAAGGCCTACTCAAAATTGCCCAAGCATACTTACGCTGCCCATACCTACTTCCCAACATCAACTTCAGAAGTGCGCTGTATGTCTAATATCCCACCCACCCTTTGATATTTGCCATTGTGAAGAGATAATAAATAGTATTCACTTCACTTGCCAGCGGTTTTAATTTTTGGCTGGCTAGCATAGCCAGTAATATTATATTTACGGCATTTAGCCGTAAATATAATATTATACACTTTAAAAACTCAGATTTACTTTCTTTAATTGAATACAGATTTGTTTTTTTTAAGCTCACCATGCCCACTGTATTTTGTTCCAAGAAAAAAGTTTGGGCACCCCTGCTCTAGAGCCAAAAAAGTTAACAACTGATTTAACTTACCGCCAGAGTACACAATGCCATGTTGTAGTGGTCCTGTGTACGTTCCAATCTTCAGTCTCCCTGTGGTCTGTAAGAACAGATAAATTAACAATATTAATGAATCCATGTATAAAAGGATTACAGCTGTTCACTGTCTTGAATATAGATTGTTGACATCACTGCTGAAAGCTGGTTTTGCAATTTCACTATGATTTTCACTCTACTGTGATCCACCTGTCTCTGCAGAACTGTCCCCTCCCAAAACACAGGCTTCCTAGCATCAACCAGAATAAGGTCAAAATACGACTGCCAAGGCCGATGTGGTGTGCCCATCTGGAAATGAATGGAAAGAAGGTAGGTCAAGCACATTTCAAAAACACACACTGCAAGCTTAAACTTGATCAATACCCACGGATTTGAGACACCATACAAACTAACCTGTCTGGTACTGCTATATTGAAAACCCAAACCAAACATAACAAACAAGCTGAAAATCTGCTGTGACCTTTCTACCAACCTAATATTTCATTGACACACTACTACCCTCCTAAAAATAAAAAAACGAGAAAATAATATAGCAGAACACACAATCTAGAAAGAAAATACACACGTAACTGAAAAATAGAGAAAGTACATGATGTATGTGAAAAATTATGCCCAAGGTTTCAGTCAGGGTATATATGTTCTAACCTGAAAGAATTGCATAAATATAGAGGCATATGGATACATGAGCATATGTATGCAAATTTACTATGCACTATATAAATTTGCTAAATTATAATAGTGACTTTAAACCAATTAGTTTAATCTTTTCCTGCCTTACTCATCAAGATTATATCTGGCTTTATGAACAAGTCCACATGCCTGTTGTTGTATATTACAGAAATGAAAATTAAAACTGCTACTTACTTTAGGACCATGAGGGAAGTCAAACAAGTATGTCATGATTTTCTAAAAGAACACAGAAAAAAAAGTCTTTGAGTTATCAGTGTGATAAGGAATGTTCCAATTTGGGATAAATTTGGTACAAGAAGATCAGTTTTCCAAAATATAACAAATATTATAATTATCCCATTTAATACTCCTACACACATTTTCTACTTGACTCATGAACAAATTCTAGCCTAATACTGACAGACAATAATTGCTGATGGTGTCTGTTAAGTATAGTAGCATATAGCTTCCTTACGTCAGTGTACTTGTAGTCACTGTTGGTGGCCAGGAACACTTTAGAAACTTCATTCATGCGGCTGAGAAGTAGAGGCAGCTTGGCCTTGTTTGAGAGAAAAGAGAAAAGGGGGGATATCATAACAAGCATGGAGCAATGCACCACATAAGAATGAATCCATTTCCCTTTACAAAAACTGTGTTTACTCACATCTTTTACAACATACTTCTCTAGGTTTTCAACCGTCTTTTCTTTTAGTGAGCCCTACGAAGTAAAACAATGCCCCAATTCAAACAGCACAGTAATAAGGTACATATAAGGTACATATTTACATAAATAATTATCTGTCAAAAAAATAACAGAATTGTTTTTTATTTTTCTTGCCTTAAATGGACTCCAGTCAACAGCATCTCGGACATCCTGGAACATGCTTTTGAAGGACATGAAGAGATCTCCATCTTTAAATCCAGTTTCACAGCTAAGTGGGATTTTGGCCACAAACAAAATGGTCAATCAAGAATGTATCAGTCCAAGAGCTCTCAAAGGAAGGGACAAAGTATCCATCTGAAAATGAGAACATAACAAACCTTTGTATATTTTGGAACAGTTGGTGAAAATCAACCAAGCAAGCAAACAGGCAGGTCTCTTGAGGGTAAGAAAAAAAGAATAATTATTTTATATATATAAATATATATATATATATATAGTATATAATATATATATATATATATATATATATTATATATAAATAATGAGAATGCACACAGCAGTGTCAGTGAAGGTAATTAGATGTCAATCATCATCCTTGACAGTTGTGTTAGTGCAAAAGTCTAAGTTCTTACCAGGGAGGTTAAAAAGTGTGTTAAGGATGTAGAATCGTTCTGTATCCCCACGCTGGATAAACTTGTTTGGATATAGTTCCCTAATCTCTGGCCTAGCTCATTTGAAAAGAGCAGAAACAAATAGCTCAGATATTTAAATATGACCTTGATAGTCCATATTGAATGTATCATATCTGAACCGAGTGTGACGCTTTGAGAATCAGTATAAACAGATAAAGCTTAAAAAGCTTTAAAATCTCTGGTACTTACCCACGCATGAAGTTAAAACCATGGGCACATACCAGTATGTTGCCATAGGCATCTACTTTCAGTAAATTGCCATACATTGTATCAAACACCAGACCTCTGTAAAAAAAAAAAAAAAAAAAAGAATTTGCTCAAATCTTTTCCGGTGCAAAAACCATTCAATAAAAATCAATAAGAACGAACATCCATCAGAAGATAATTTGTAGGTAAGGCATATACGTTATTAACAAATGAGCCTGGTAATGAATTCAACATTTAAAGATAATCAAGGTACTTTTTTTTTTTTTTCGCTCCAAATAATGTAATTGTTTTCATCTATTTTATTAAAGACTCAGTAGCCTACTAAACTAATTGAGTCTAACAGGTTTATTTTTTAACCTGGTTGGGAAAGAAGGGTCGTAAACAAAGTTTAGAAGCTCTTGTGGGTAACCAATGGAAACCAGTCGCTCCACAGTCAGGTCAAAGCCCAGGGATTCATACTCTGGAGATTTATATACTGAAAACAGAATGGGGAAAAACAGAACAGTAAAAATGTGTTTAATTCGTAAAAAGCATTAGTACAGTGCCCTAAATAAAGACAAAGACATTTTTCCTTGATTTACCTTCGACACCTTAGTGTAAAATTTTAAATCAAACAATTCAGATGTGATTAAAGTACACATTTTAGACTTGAATTTGAAGTTATTTGCATACATTTCAGCTCCAGCATGTAAAGATTACAACACTTATTATACACAGTTCCACTCATTTCATTGGCATACCAGCAAATAGGCCTGAATGTGGTTGATCTGTTTAAGCTTTTAGTCAACCTGAAAAGCCTCAGTCAGGCCCACCTGAAGACCTATGTGATCACAGTATAAAATTACAGCCTCTTCCTGTAAACATGGGCAAACTGTCAAGGTTCTTAGACCTTTTTGAAATGGGAGCTATTAGCAGAGTCATTACATCCTATTCTGGTGCTGTCAGCAAACTCTTTTAGAAACAGATATGAGTAATGAGGCCAGTGGTCGAGTTGTTACAAGCTCATTGGTCAAATAAAAATATTTGTGCACTATAGAACAGTAGAATGGAAAGGAAGGAAATATATATAAAACATATCACTAATAAGTACACATTACAGTGTTTTTTTTTTGGGGGGGGGGGGGGGAGTAGAAGCATGTATTTAATACAATAAATGATGGGATGGCATTAAAATGAGTAAAATTTATAGAGCCTACCTGCTAATGTGTAATCCATATCAAAGCCAAAGCATTTGATCTTCTCCATTGCCAAACTTCTGTTGACAAAAATTCTGAGGATGCACAGAATTCAATCAATGTAATATCTGGAATGACCAAGAACCATCAACGAGATAAACATAACATTAAATGCATCCATCAAATGGCCTGTAACAAAAAAAAAGATATTTACAATCTCCTCTCTGCTGGGAATTTAAGACTTAAGCCCAAATACAAATTGGGACTTTTTTTTTTCTTTCTAAAAGGTAGTTTTGTTTATGCAAACTAATTTCAACACAGAAACTATAGAACAAACAGTAACTACTAAAAAAATGGGGCACACAAAAAATGATTTCTCTTTATTTGAAAAAAAAGTTAGCGCACAAATTAGAGGTTAGCTAAATGAATCACAAAATCTGGCACTTTTTTTTAACACACCTGCAAAAATTTCATGAGGGGTTTATAGATGCAAATTGTGGATTAATTAACAGAATTAATGAAGATTCAAAACTAAACAGCCTTTTCAGGCTGTAAATAAATGTCACTCACAAAAATTGAATAAATGAAACAAAACCTTTTGCTACCACTAACCAGACCTAATTCAAGTAAGCAGCAATCAGAACAGGTGCTTTACAAAGTTTAGCCAAACTTTGTAGTAAAATTGTTGCCCAGTTCACCAAATTCAAAGCATACTTTAAGAGACTAATTTTAGTTCAACACAATTTCACAAATCACCAAATCACTTTGATGTTTCTATTCAGAACTGTCCAAGGTAACAAATAAAATGGCCAAGTTATTTGAGGGGATGATTTGTTAGAAGAAAAATGAAAAGAATGAATGAGAAATTTCACACATATGAAAGCTCTTCAGGAACAAAAATTGGTGTTCCTGGGAGCACTTAAAAGAGGCCACAGCACTGGCCCAAGTGAGTAAAGTGCTGATGATTTTGTGGATAATACATTGATTATAAGAGTCAGTACTTTATGGTCAACAACAAAACTGTAGCGTACCTCATAGCAGGATGACATTGGGCCAGTTCCCGTGGCAAGCTTTGTAATAGAGGAATACATGTACTGTACATTACTTCAGTGTATAGACTGGCTATTGCCACTACATAGTAATAACAGTGCTGGAGTGCTAAAGATTGAACATAAAGGAAAACTAAAGATTCTGCTTGTTCTCTTGTAATTTATATAAAAATGTAATAAAACTTTTTTGTTGCTTTAAAAAAACAACTGAGTTTTCTGTTTGGATCTCTGTTGTGCGGTTCACGGCTAAAACATTTCAGGACCATGTCATGTTACATGGATGCACTAAAGAGTTGCGAGTAAATTCTTGATGAAGGCAGGAAAACTGTCAGGACAGTTTCAAATACTTTATTTATTGTCCGATTAAATGCAACGTGTTCTCAGTCAAAAACACTATTTTTTCCTAGCTATAGTGGGTAACAACTATTCAGATAGCAACACAGCCTTTTACATTTGTTTTGAAAACATACTCACCATTTAATCTGCATACTATTTCCATTGAGATAAAGAAAAAACACATCCATCTAATAAGAGATCAATACAGGCCAAAGAACACACTAGCATATTAGCTATACCAGCGTAATTATTGTTATTAATATTATTATTGATGTAACCATTCTGAACTGAAATGTCCAGCTTGGCAGTCTGCAGTTTAGCTCACAGTGCATGTTATGTAATCTGTGGATTTTTCTGTCACTCTGAAAGGCAGACTAGGCAGACCAGATTGATAAATACCGGTGTATAAGCTGCATTTGTACACAGTTTCCTTTAAATTCAAGGTTTGTAGTATAAAAGTCTGAAGACTGAATTTCAGTACACACTGTGTAGAAGATGAAACTACCACAAAACAACAGCTTGAAAACTCATTGCAAGTGCAATGGAAATCTGCACCTTGTAACAGTTCTAGCACAATTAGTGGCTGATCCCTGAGAAAATATAAACATCTAGATATCCAGACATAAAGAATTTATAAAGCACACCTGAGAGAACACCTGACTGATGTACTTAAAAGAGCCTGTTGCTAAATGAAAAATGTCACCATTCCTGACTCCAAGAGCTATTGTTAATGTAGTGCACTTGGCTGGATGTGGATGGACAGAGCCGACTGTAAAAAAGATCATTCATTACATCCCTACAAATAACAGGATTATTTAAAGTTAAAAAGCACTTATCATTAATTATCACTGTTTACTGAAGTTATGTTTGTTTCCTTATTAAAAAGCATGTATTGAAGACTACGTATATAATAATAATTTTAAATGGTAAGTAATGGTTGACAAGTCTAGCATGAATAAAAAAATAGACGCAAATGCAGTGATTAATCTCTTTAAATATCTTAATCTTAAAAGGTTTTTCATTATTTTATACAGAAACACACAAAAATAAAACAGACCTTCATGGCCACATAATACTTTACACTAAAAAAGTGGTGTAAGACACCTTCAACAGGCCAAAACTGATACTTCAAGCTAATTTTGTACCTGTGATAGGCCTCTCGTCTATATTTCTTCATAGATAATCCATCCATATTGGCAGGAAGGTCTGGGTAGTTCTGAAGTCTATCACTCCAAGAAGTAGTCATTTTTAACCGTTATATCTGAAATAAAGGATGAGAAAATCAATAACCCAAATTTCATATAAAAAAAAACTGACTGAAAAAACTGGCTCATTAATTTGGCTCATAAACAGAAAGGTCAAACCTTAATATAGGTAGACTGAACATGGACCATAGAGATAAAAGTCTTTACTGAGGGCAGGGCACAGCACACAGTGAACCACAATGAAATTCAACCTCTGCTTTTCACCCATACACACCATGCAGCATGGGGCAGCTATTTAAAGCACCCGGGGAGCAGTGATGGGGGGCCCAAATTATACTGGATGCTGAGATACTGGTTCATGCTCCAGACTGGATTATTGCAATTCCTTTCTGTATGGCCTCCCTTTGGCCAGATTCTAAAATGTGCAGAGTCTGCCAGAGTGCTCAAACATGTGAAGAAAACTGCTCAGGTTTCCCCACCACTGCGTGAGCTACACTGGCTCCCCACCCCTCACTGGATTGAGAACAAAATATTGCATATCACTTTTCAAGCTCTGCATGGCACTGGTCCTCGTTGTCTGGGCAAACTCATTTCCCCATATACACCACCTTGTGCCCCATAGAAATTCTTCAGCAGGTCATCCCTCTGTTCCCAAGTTTAACCTGGTCACCATGGGTGGGAGAGCTTTTAGTGTTGTGGCTCTTAAACATGGGAATGCACTGCCAACTGCCATCTAGGAGGCTCCTTCCATTTCTCAGTTTGAATTTTTGCTAAAACCCAACTTTTCTCCCAGTGTTTCCCAGACTGATCCACTTGCTTTGTGTACATTTTTGGAAGCTTACTCTGTAAAGTGACCTTGGGTCTAAGAAATGTGCTATAAGTTAAACTTATTATCATTATTCATAAAAAGATTTCAGTGATTGTTTGACATACACTTCAGCACTCGTATATGAGGCTTAAACACTAAAGCAGCTGTGGTCCGCAGTTCGCTCCATCACAACGTTGCAAGAGTGCAGAGCAGGTTGGCGCAGTGATCTAGCTACTGAGCTCAACTTCCTGGAAATTAGCCTCCCCAGCTAATCGACTCGTTCAGTGAGGACAAGCAGCGTTACTAATTCATTTTCACATCAGCCCAACTTCAGAGGTCAGAGGTCAGGAGTGTAAACAGCCGAGCTGAAGTCCGTTCGTGTCCATGGTTACAGTGAGCAGGTGTCCAGCCCACCGGGACCGCAGCCGGACCGCAGCCGACCTGCTATCCAGACTCGGCGGCTCACAGCTTCGGTTTCCCACCGCGGTGAAGTTAGCTTTCCACTGGATACCTGGCACATATTCGCTCCGGATCCAGCGGTGTTCCCATAGACGTTTTACTGACACTTTCGCTTTTACAGGACCGTTTTCACAGTTCCTCACTGTCATCCGTTAGCCAACGAGCTAACACTTCCTGCGTCCGTACAGCCACTGTGTCACATTCGCCATTAAGATGCTCCACGTGTGTCTTTCATAACTACATCGCAGATAAACGCATTTAACCGGACGGCGGTAGCGACCAAGTGTGGAAATAATCGAGTTTTCCTCCACAGGTACTCACCTCCCGCTCGCCTTTCGACAAGGAGCAACAGCTGCAGGGGTCTGCTTAGTGCGCATGCGCACATGAAGCTTGCCGCTGCTGTCAGTCAACAAGCGGGGGCTCTTAGCATTAACTCCTTCTTTCAGTGTTTCCTAAAAGATACCGTTTTAAAATGAGTTATTTTCTTATCGTATTTATTGTGCACCCCAACATATTTATAATACAAACAGACAGTGATGATTTTGTGACCATTCTTGTCATTGTGAATGACAGCACAGCACACAGTGTGCCACAGCGAGCTCTGCTTTTCACCCATACACACAGTTCAAGTCAAGTCAAGTAGGATTTTATTGTCATTTCAGCCATATACATAGTACACAGTGAAACGAAATAGCGTTCCTCCAGGACCCTGGTGCTACACACAAGACAAGACACAACACAAGACACAAGACAACATAAGACACAACACGGGGCAACAAGTGCGGACAGGACAGACAAGACAGACAACAACAGACAGCACGACAGACAGTACATTCATCCGTGGAAGGCTGCAGTGTTGTGGAACAAAGCAGCCCAGGCACATTATGGTGTAGCAGTGTGGTGGAGCGGTGTTACTGTATTTAAAGTGCAAGAGTGCAACACGAGATAAATAAATAAATACAGAATGAAAAGTGGAGGAAGTGGTGGGTGAAGTGGTGGGTTTAAGAGTTCAGGCTATTGGTGGGTTTTAAGAGTCCATGATATTGGTGGTTCCAGAGTTCAACAGTCTGATGGCCAGGGGGAAGAAACTATTTCCCATCCTGGAAGTGGAGGCCCGTATGCTGCGGAACCTTTTCCCGGATGGCAGGAGGGAGAAGAGAGTGTGGGAAGGGTGGGAGGGATCATCCACAATGCTGGTTGCTTTGCGGATGCAGCGAGCGGTGAAAATGTCCTGTACAGAGGGCAGAGAGACCCCGATGATCTTCTCAGCTGTTCTCACTACCCGTTGTAGGGACTTGCGGTCTAAGACGTTGCCATTCCCGTACCAGGCAGTAATGCAGCCGCTCAGGATGCTCTCGATGGTTCCTCTGTAGAAGATGGTGAGGATGGAAGGTGGGAGATGGGCTTTCCTCAGTCTGCGCAGGAAGTAGAGGCGCTGCTGGGCTTTCTTTGTGATGGAGCTGGTGTTGAGGGACCACGTGAGGTTGTCGGTGATGTGAACACCAAGAAACTTGGTGCTCTGGACCAACTCCACAGGTGAGGTGTTGATGATAAGTGGAGTGTGGTCCCGACGTGATCTCCTGAAGTCAACAACCATCTCTTTAGTCTTGTCGACGTTCAGAGACAGGTTGTTAGTTCTGCACCAGTCTGTCAGCTCTTGTATCTCCTCTCTGTAAGCTGCCTCGTCTCCACCGCTGATCAGACCCACCACGGTTGTATCATCAGCGAATTTGATGATGTGGTTCAAGCTGTGCTTGGCTGCACAGTCGTGGGTCATCAGTGTGAACAGCAGTGGGCTGAGCACACAGCCCTGGGGGGCTCCTGTGCTCAGTGTGATGGTGTTGGAGGTGCTGCTACTGATCCTGACTGACTGGGGTCTCCCAGTCAGGAAGTCCAGGATCCAGTTACAGAGGGAGGTGTTCAGGCCCAGCAGCCTCAGCTTCTCACTCAGGTGCTGAGGGATGATGGTGTTGAATGCTGAACTGTAGTCGATGAACAGCATTCTGACGTAACTGTCCTTTCTGTCAAGATGAGAAAGGGCCAGATGGAGGGTGGTGGAGATTGCATCGTCCGTTGAACGGTTGGGACGATACGCAAACTGCAGGGGGTCTAGTGAGGAGGGGATCTGGGACTTGATGTGCCTCATGACCAGCTTCTCGAAGCACTTCATGATGATGGGTGTGAGTGCGACGGGACGATAGTCGTTGAGGCAGGAGATGGATGGTTTCTGAGGCACTGGAATGATGCTGGTGGTCTTGAAGCACCTTGGAACAACAGTGGTGCTCAGAGAGGTGTTGAAGATGTCAGTGAGAACAACTGCCAGCTGTTCTGCACATCCTCTGAGCACTCGACCTTGAATATTGTCTGGACCGGCAGCTTTCCGTGGGTTGACTCTGAGAAGAGATCTTCTCACCTCGGCTGTGGTCAGACGGAGAATCTGGTCGTTCTGAGGAGGGGTGGTCTTCCTCATTCTCGTGTCGTTCGCTGCATCAAACCGTGCGTAGAAGTGGTTCAGCGCATCTGGGAGGGAGGGGTCACCGTCACAGGCAGGTGGAGATGTCCTGTAGTTGGTGAGGGCCTGGATGCCCTGCCCCATGCGCCGTGTGTCACCAGTGTTCTTGAAGTGGCCATGGATTCTCTCTGCGTGAGCTCGCTTCGCCGCTCTGATGGCCATGTTCATGTAAATAGTTTGCAATTCATGTTAATATTTCTGACAAAACTGTGAGTAGACATGTTTACTGCCTTAAAGCGACCATTTACTCTTCAAAATGCCTACAGCAACATCTAATGGTACTAAACAGAACAGAACAGCTCATGTTATTATTCTTGTCATTGTGAGGTCACAGCACAGCACACAGTGAAATACAATGAAATTGGACCTCTGCATTTAAGCCATGCAGGGGGCAGCTATGAAAGTGCCCGGGGAGCAGTGATGGGGACGGTACCTTGCTCAAGGGTACCTCAGGGCAACCAACTGGTAAGGGGTTTGAACCCACAATCTTCCGATCCTGTGGCCGCCTCCCCTAACCTCTAGGCCAGCACTGCCCATGAATTCAGTAAATACAGTAAAGTTTAAGGCACCTGAGAAAAAACATTTTTTAACAGTAAGCATTTATTTCTGTATAAAAACTGTATTGTAAAAAACACAATATGTAAAATAAACATACATATAGTAAAGGAGAGTTTATGTATTTCAAAAACTTTTTTAACCTCTGCTCAGGGAATCCCAATATATTTTTTAGCTCCTGATTAATACCTGGTTTGGTGGATCAGTGATTCATTAAGTTAAATCAGGTGAGCTGCTAACGGAAGTGATTGCTCAGTGGGTCAAGGAGAAATCTGAAACTAAGCCTGCGCTTTTAAAATTACTTTAATGAACGTAAGTTTATTTGAAAGAGCCCGACTTTCTTGTATTTTTAAAAGAAGTATTGTAAATGAATATCTCTCCAGGCTTCATTTCAAGATTTTGGCTCTCATTTCCAGTTCAGCCTCCAATTCCAGAGGCAGAAAGATTTTAAAGCTCGTGTAATATATTATATACATATACATATATACATATATACACACACACATAAATATATATATATATACACACATATATATATATATATACACACAGTACTGTGCAAAAGTTTTAGGCAGGTGTGAAAAAATGCTGTAAACAAAGAATGCTTTCAGAAATGGAAGTGTTAACATTTATTTTCATCAATCAACAAAATGCAGTGAATGAACAAAAGAGAATCTAAATCAAATCAATATTTGGTGTGACCACCCTTTGCCTTTAAAACAGCATCAGTTCTTCTAGGTACACTTGCACACAGTTTCTGAAGGAACTCGGCTGGTAGGTTGTTCCAAACACGACTGTGTTTCAATCTACGTGTGACATTGATGATCATCAGCACCTGTTTGGTAAAACTGGTTGATCATACACCGACTATAATCCTACACAATCCCTGACTTTGTGCAAGTGTACCTAGAAGAACTGATGCTGGTTTGAAGGCAAAAGGTAGTAACACCAAATATTGATTTGATTTAGATTTTTCTTTCGTTCGCTCACTTTACACTTTGTAAATTGTTAAAAAAAAATAAAAATAAACAAGCATTATTTAGATTTTTGAAAGCATTCTTTGTTTACAGCATATTTTCACACCTGCCTAAAACTATATATATATATATTCAATTTTAAACCCTGAAGGGTTTTTGAAATGAAGTCTACCTCCACCTATAATGGTCGAAGTAGTCTAGTCCACACACGGGCATTTCCATTTGAGTGTTTTAGATGATCTGATCTACTCTCTTAGAGAGTGTACAAAGACGTTCAAGTATATTAAACATCCCAGCTGGTTGGATTTCCCTCCAGGTCAGCTCTCCCTGCTCATTCCTGATGTCTGTGAAGAAGGATTTGCCTGCAGATCAGGGAGTGGGACAGTCCGCGAGGCTATAAAAGAGTGAGCTCCGCCTCTGTCAGTCGCCGCGAAGATGAGTTACAGCTCAGACCAGCCGTTGTCCTCATCCTACCGAAAACTGTTCGGAGAAAGCTCTAGATTTACCTCCTCCTCTCGGACGAGGACTGCCATGCCGGCCGGCGGCGTCAGGTCGCTCTCTGTGTCCCGCAGCCTTTCTCTGGGCTCCAGCAGGAGGTCCGGCCGGCCCGCCTTCGCACTGGACATTTCCCAGACGTCGGCCATCAACAACGAAGTGAAGCTGATTCGAACGAACGAGAAGGAGCAGCTGCAGGGCCTGAACGACCGCTTCGCCACCTTCATCGAGAAGGTGCGCAGCTTGGAGCAGCAGAATAAAGCGCTGGAGAGCGAGCTGGGCGCGCTGCGTCAACGGCAGAGCGAGCCGTCCCGTCTGGCCGAACTGTACCACCGCCAGATCAGCGAGCTGCGCGCCCAGCTGGATGAGGCGAGCGGTGAGAGGGATCGGACCGTCCTCGAGCGGGACAACGCGGAGGAGGACCTGCAGAAGCTCCGCAGCAGGAACGAGGAGGAGGCGAGGGCGCGGGACGAGGCCGAGCAGGCGCTCAGATCCTTCAGGAAGGACGTGGATGACGCCGCCGTGGCGCGCCTGGAGCTGGAGAGGAGGGTCGAGGTGCTCCTGGACGAGATGGACTTCATGAGAAAGGTGCATGACGAGGAGGTGGCCGAGCTCACCGGCATGCTGCAAGCGGCGCAGGTGTCCGTGGAGGTGGACGCGAGCAAGCCCGACCTCACCTCTGCACTCAGGGAGATCCGCGGGCAGTACGAGTCTCTGGCGTCCAAAAACCTGCAGTCCGCCGAGGAGTGGTACAAGAGCAAGTTCGCCGGCCTGAACGAGCACGTCACGAAAACCAACGAGGCTATACGGGCCACGAGAGAGGAGCTGAACGAGCACAGGAGGCAGCTCCAGTCCAAAACCGTGGAGATCGAGACCCTCCGCGGCGCCAATGAGTCCCTGGAGCGGCAGATGCGGGAGATGGAGGACGTGCATGCTGCGGACGTGACAGGTTATCAGGTAGATCACATTCATAGATTCATTTACTGGCGGTCTATATGGGGTTCATTAAGTCAGAATTAACCAAAAGGTTGTTGCCCTTAAATTAGTCATCGATTTAGTCCCTTTTTTGCATCCCCATCCGTTTAAAATAGTCCATAAAGCCGCCCTGATCAGGAGTAAGCCCTGTCCATGGTGCTGAACTTGGCTCACATTAGATGGCCGTCCAAATTCCCCTTCCAGGCTTATAGATAAAGAGGATTCCTCCAAAGAGGAAGGTCATGCTTTAACTTCTTAGTCACGGAAATGCGGCCCACATGTTTTCTCCATTAAGTCTACGGTTATTAAACTGTGCTGAAATGACTGAACACTGGTTACAGTTTGATGCATTTCATATGGGTTCTTCCAGCATTTTGTCAATGATCACACAAAATGCTTGTACTTTTCTCAAATTATCCCTGGAATAACAATAATGTGTCTGCCTACCTCCCCTGCATACTATTTTTTCCCCCATCTATCAGGAAACTATTAGTCATCTGGAACTCGAACTAAGAAACACCAAGAGTGAGATGGCCCATCACCTAAGGGATTACCAAGACTTGCTGAATGTCAAGATGGCTCTGGATATTGAAATTGCAGCCTACAGGTAAAATTATTATTTTTTATGTCCCTTTTTTTCTGATTCTTGAAAATACCATGTATATAAAATGCTATAGTTAACTCTGTATACATCTGACCTCTAGTTACCACTTGATCATTCCTTATCAAGTGACCATGTTAATGCTTTTTCTGTGTCTCAAAGAAAACTCCTTGAAGGAGAGGAGACTCATTTCGGTGCCGGGATAGCTTACTCCAGCACCAATCATGACATATCCAGCATGCACTATAGCACCCAGGGTCGCTCTTATGTAAGCTCATCCCGCAACCCCAAGAGAGAGAAGGACGACGAGCAGGGCAAATCAAAACCAACAGCTCAGCAGGAGAACACTGAAGATATCAAGGAGGGAACCTCGAAGAGCAACAACAAGAGTGAAACTGTGGATGTTAATTCAAATTAGCGCATTTAAATTCAATATTTATCATGAAGATGTAGTCATGCATTGTCCTCTTTCTCTTGAAAATTGAGATTGTAGTACACTGTGTTGCTCTAATTAGCTGATTATCTAGTTAAATGGCTATTTCAAGCTACAGATCATGCTGTTACTAGTTGAAGCTGCAAATGGTTTTAGGAAAAGTTGCTTTTCAGATGCTGCTTGTGTGAGTAAATATATGATAATATATATATATATATGAATGTACTTGAAGAACAGTCCACAGCACAAGAGTGGAACTGTGTATTCTTTAAGGCTAGTATACATTGTAGTTTTAGCAATGGTATAAGGACCAAAATGAGCTGGAAGACATCACTTTGTCAGCACCATGAAGGTACAGCTATCATAAATCACTCCATGTGTAATCTGCTACATCTAATAATAAACCATTAAAAAGAACCAATAGTAAAAGTACTTGAAATACAACCTGACGGTTTCCTAAAGATGGAACGATTCTAGTAAACATTGCATCACTGTTTTATGTGAATGCCTTAAAAAAAAAAAAAAAAAAAAAAGCACAGGCTGTCATGATTGTCTGATATTTTCTTGTAATCTGTGAAAAACCACTTCATACATTTACTTGAATCTGTATTAATAAAGACTATCTTTTAGCCTATTAGCCTTCTTCTGTGGAGACTTTTCATCTTTGTAAGCTGCTCTTCCTTATCAGCAATAAAGTTAGTGTTTCAATTAACTCAAGTCCTCTTGTCATTTATTTAAACTCCTAAGGGCTAACTCAGATATTGGTTATTCGGATTAAGTTTGTGAGGCAAGATGATATTCACAGATACACCCTTTAAACAAATTAAGAAATGATTGAAAACAGAATTTTTATTTTTTTTATTTGCTATAGCTTGAAGTTTTGAATTTGCATCTAACAAGAGTCTAGTGTTCTGTACGCTCCTTTGTTCCTAAAAGAAAAACTATACACAAGAAAAGGCAATGATGCACAGATGACACACACACACACAAACACACATTTAATGCTGTTCAGCAATAACCATTTCACAATATTGGTACAGTAAAAGCCTAAAATATCCTAAACAGGCATGAGGCTACAGCAAATCCTTTTTCCACTTTTAAACCAAAGCATCAATTGAAGAAAAAAAAAATTGTATAAAGACAGATTCAGAAGTACCAACCGAACATGTTTTTTGGATGGAAAACAAAAAATTGCATTAAATGACAAAAAACAGTTCATTTCACTTTATAGTGTTGTAGCATAGTGTTTCTACAAAATATAGGATTGTATGCAAGAGAAACAAGTAAAAAAGTAAATACAAAATTGCGCTAGGTGCTCCCTGTTTCATCAAAATGTGCAGTTTTGGAGTAAATTTGGTTAAAAAAAAAAAAGGAATTATATTTTAAAAGGAACAGTTGCAGAAACCAAGAAGCTTTGATTTTGACAAAGTTCAAAATAGCTCTTACTTCATATTTGGTAGAAAAAGAGCCGGGATAAATCGGTCTTCTTTTCACTGAGCAGGCAGGACAAGTCCAAACTGTAAGACCAGCATCCCATCCTAAGATTGCAGAATAAGGAAAAGGAACATGGAATCTCATTAAAACATTTTTGTCATTGAGCAACTCTTCTAAATTCTGTCCAAAAACATTCATGTTCCGCCTACGTTTTTGCTCCTCCTACACCGAACACACCTGAGCAACATAAGCTAGTTATTATTTGGTCAGATGGGCTGAGCATGTACAGTGATGACTTCTGAAACTGGATTAACAGGGTATTTGAGGGCTTGATTGAGAACCATCTCTACAGGAAATAAGCATCTCAGGTCAAGAACAATTCCATCTTAGTGCATGTACAATTATAGCAGTTGTTAGGAGAAGAGGGCATTTTCTCATCCTTAAGCTGTGAAAATAGCTAAAAAATACATAGATATTGCTTACTGACCCACAATAGCACAATTTTAGAACCTCTACATGATGAAAGATCACAATCACATTTCATTAGTCTCTTTTTTTCTTTCACTTAAAGCTAAGCTAAAACAAGAAAACCCCAAGTATTGTTCTTTTAGCTGTTAATATAATTAATGCACTAATATGTTTTAATTATTAATAATAACTATGACTGATTTAGACGACAATTTAAAAACCTCCACAGCTAAATCTAGAAAAAGTAACACAGCAACAAACATTTCTGATCTACCACTAAACAGTATTTCAGATACTTACTTGTAGGGAATTTTCTCCCATTGTATTTTGCACTTCTCTTAAAGACTGACACTGCTCTAGAAGATGCTCCCCACAAACAACATCCACCTAAAAATGAAAGAGAAATTGTTGATCAGATATTGTTTTGACCTGAATATGAGATCCTGGCTAAACCACAATGAGAGATTTGTTTTTAGGATTCAAAAACATTGTGATATTATGATTAAGAAAGCCGAATATTGCCCCCAGAGCTGTTTAATAGGCAAGGACTCCCAGCTGTGCTTAAAAAGACTGTAACTTCATACAAATGTCAACTTTCCTTATCTCACCTTACTGTCACTTTCACCGAACAGCTAATCGGCTAGCTTACTGTCTACCTCTACCTTTGTGCTTCAGCCTCTGCCCTATAACATTTTGCTGGACAGTCTCCAACACCCCATCAAGTGCCAGATTAGTCTTAGCCACAGAAGACAGTGGGAAGCAGCCAAAATTACCTTAAGCCACTAATCCAGGTATGACCGTTTACCCACATGCAATCTGCTTCAGACAACATCTAATTTACATCATTAGAAATTCACCAAACACAGGGCCCAATGTGACGCGATTAAAAGCATTCTACACACCTACCAAATAATGTGCACCCATGTTACAAATTATATGCCAAAGAAGACTAGATACATGTACACTAGATACATGTACCCTGCATGTTCACAGAGGGTAAAAGCCAAAAAAAGGGTCTACCTTTCAGAATCAGAACTATTTAAGTCATCTCTGTAAATTCTATCATGACAAAATAAGCCATACTGAATTTTCCACGCATTTGCTTTGTTTGTACGTAACTCTTACATTATTTTAGATTTAAACTTACATTATTATACTATTATTTAGCTACAAATAGGTTCAAGATTATTTATCTATAGTTGATCAGTTGACAATATAGATACAAATATATTTTACTGATCATTTATCATTTCCTTCAATGCTCTCAAAAAAAAAAAAAAAAAAAAGCTCTCAATTCACAGCCATTCCACGTACTGCATGCTTGAGCTGTGGTCTGTTATTTTCATTTGAGATTATAGTTCCTGGTTGTTAATATGCCCAGTTCAATGGATTATCCATATTGCCCCACAGTTTTAAGAGCAACAGTGCTAAAGATATGTCATATGTTCCTCATCCTCACTTTACTCACCCTTCGATTTTGTGTATTCTGTACTTTTACAGTTGCCATATCTTTTAATCAAATGTGTCATTGTAGCTTCTGCATTTGAATTCATGCATTTGTATATGAATATAAAACTGTGCGTTTGTGCTTTCAACTGCTGTTGTAAGAGTTATGTTTGCCAATAATGCTGTACCTGTAAATCTGGACTCAACTCCATTTTTCTCCTGATAAACAGTTCAACATGTCGAATAGTAGCTTCACCAGAAACACGCACATATTTTCTCTCCAGAGGCTGCAGAATTCAAAATAAACAAAATAAATGCACAGATGAACATAATCAGTTAAAACAACAGATCAATATTTTACACATGGTATATGAAAAAATACCTTATAATTTCCAATGCCATCTTCTGCTCTGTGAATGAAAAATACAAACAAGCATGAAAATTTTGACATACAAAACACAATATGTAATAAGAAATTCATCAACAGGTTTCCTGCTGCTTCTGATGTTTCAACTCCATCTAGTGGTGACAACCTTCACAGCACACAAAGCAAAAGTACTCACCCTACGAATTCCAGCATAAGAGATACATCTAATTCTGGAGGAATGGTAAAAACAGACTGTGGCGTCAAGTCCTTCTGTTTCTGTTTTTGAGGTTTTGTCGGAAGCATAGATGTTGAGACTGCCACTGGTGAGGAAAGAAATTAAAATCTCTCTTTAAACAGCACAGTAGTTCAGGATAAATTATGACAATAAATTCAGTGCAGTAAGCATATTTTACAAGAGATTTGAAAATTCAGCTTACCTGGTTTTGGGACTACAAGTCCTCTTTCCTTGTAAAATGCACACACACGTGCCCTCTCCGCTTAAAGGACAAAAAGATATATATCTTTATTTTTAATTAATAAAAAAAAATAATTTACAATAAATATTTATAAAACACAATCTCAAAGTACTATAAAAAGAAAAAAGACATTTTAAAAGACATTGTGATAATAAAATCGGTAAAAAGGAACAAAAGGATATAGAAGAAAAAAACTAAAGTATCCAACTTGCATTCCCTGAAGCATTGCTTCAATAAGGTTACAATGCTTCTGTTGATACAGAACATAAACGTAGCATTAAAAAACATTAGAATATATGACGAGTAAACAGAACAACCTCTCCCTGCGATAGGCTGGCAACCTGTCCAGGGTGTGTCCCCGTCCTTCGCCCTGTGTGAGCTGGGATGGACTCCAGCACCCCCCCCGCGACCCTAATTAGGACAAGCGGCCCAGAAAATGACTGACTGACAGAACAACCTACCTTCCTCTAAAGTTGGAACCATCTTATACACGATATCTTGTAATTGCCTGTCAGGTCTAGAAAAAAAATGGATTGAGGTAGATATTAGTCATAAAATGGAACCTACAATGTCAGGAAAAACTACACTAAACATAACAGAGGAATTCCTGCGGAAACAGCAGCAAAAATGATTGGATGTTTTTTATCATATGAGATGAGATGACCTTCTACCGGCTTTTCTGTCTTGCATTTTAAACTAACGATGGAATACACTCTTTCGGATTATGGTGAGCTGTGAACAAGAACATGAAAGAGCAATACTACATGCTGTTACCTTATATTGTACAGTGGCTGTGTTTGATGCACCACTATGTCACAGCTGGGACACCTGTTGCTGTAGAAAAAGTGCTTGACAATGCAGCTTTTACAGACTGAGGAAAAGAAGAAACATCACAAACTGGGTTAAATTCAGAGCTCACAAACTGACATGTTTTGCTGACCACGGGAACAAACACAGTAATGAAGTAGGAGTCAGCATGACTGGAGCTCACAGGTATGAAGACATTCTGTGATGGTAGTGGCATCGATGAAGAAGCCGGAGCAGAGGGCGCAGCGAATATAAGGATAAAACTCCTTAAGGGGCAGTGAAGGCTGCAGGAAAGAGCAAACACACAAAACAGAGAAAATACAACATACAAAAGACACAGTTATTACCCTGCCTAGCAGGTACAGGTCCGTGGCCATTTTCCCGTTAAAGATAAGTGAAGCAAGTATTTCCACGTTACTTTGCTCGTTACAAGCTTGAAAACAAGCTCAGAACAAGTCGCTAGCTAGCTAGTTAGGCTAGCTGTCAGTGACATTTTAATTTTAAACTGTTCCCGGTATCACCATGAAATAACGAAGGGGTAGTGAGTGTCTACCTCATCGTCGAAGTCTTGTTTCTGCGGAGGTTTCTCGCTGTTAAAAACACCGCTAAACGAGTCTCGGTTGTCGCCACAACTTCGGTCTCTGTCACAGCTGTCGTCCATCTGTCCTTTATCTGTCGGTTATCTGTGCACTTAATGCAGCCCGCTGTGGGCTTAATTTAGGAGCCCAATGACACCGATGGTGTTTAATACGTTGTATAAAACAAATGAAACTTTTACGAGTTTTTTCTTTTCCTCAGACACACACTCTCTCCCACCAACGGTTAATCACCGAGCGGGGCGCCTAGAATGAAGGGGCGCGCAATAACAAAAACCCCAGTTTTTTCAGAATAAAAGCTCACCCATAAATATAGTTACTCATTTAAAACAGCCACCAACAGGGCGTTATGTTTTTATATACGCATTTAAATAAATTAGAGTTAATCTGCAAGTGTTTTGTCTTCTTTTGCCATAGCAAATGAGAAGCCGAAAAGAGCCTTTTATTTTGAAAAGGCAGTAGCGCTGAGATCAGAGAGGCGAGCAGGGGAGATGGCGGCGCCTATGAGAAACGTGGATGAGATCCGCGACAGAGTGATTTTGAGTGAATTTGGAGTTAGAAATGTGAGTCTATCGGATTTAGTTTACACACATAATCTATTCAGTTTGAGGTGTAACAGGCAGAATGTTTATTGCGTGGCTGCGCAGTGTGTGCCCGTTAATCCAGCCGCACTGACGGTCACTGCTGTCGTGTGAATAACGTGTAAAATGCTGTTTCACTTGTTTACATGATTCACATTTTGGATCTCTGTGGTCTACAGGTGCACTCAACTGATTACCCGGGAAATTATCCTGGTTATGATGACACATGGGATCCTCGGAAGTTCAAAAATGTAAAATACAAATTTGATCATCAGAGAAGTGAAGCAACGTGGTACTGCAGCCTGTGTTTTATATGTATTGTTCGTTGATTCTCTGTGTCATTGCAGAATTTCAGGATCGACGTTGCTGACATGGATGAAACCACTCTGGAGTTTGATATGGTGGGAATTGATGCTGCCATTGCTAATGCTTTCCGTCGGATTTTGCTCGCTGAGGTATCCCGCTGCTTGATTGCAAATGAATAACGATTGTATTTTGTGCAAATAAATGCAGTTGCAAATTGCCATAAATAACTTTTTTTCCTCTTAACGGTTATCACTTTAGGTTCCAACTATGGCTATTGAGAAGGTTTTCATTTACAACAACACATCCATCATTCAGGATGAGATTTTGGCCCACAGGCTTGGTCTCATACCCATCAAAGCTGATCCTCGTCTTTTTGAGTACAGAAATGCTGGTGAGTTGTTGGTTTGTTTTTATTTATTTGGGTCTGTAAATACTCTCCAGTTAAAATGATGGTCTTCGTTTGTTCTACTAGGCGATGAAGAAGGCACAGAAATTGATACAATTCAGCTTCAGTTAAAGATCAAATGCAAAAGAAATCCTAGGGCCTCAAAAGACTCCTCGGATCCCAAAGAACTCTACCTGAATCATATGGGTAAGAAAATGAAGCGAAGTTACTTGCTCTGATTGGCCTTAACGTATAAGCCCAAAGTGAAATATTGGGCAAAAACAGGTATAGATTATGTAGCATAAATGCTTTGTAGACCAGACATATTTGGTTGAGTACTAGTAGATAAATTAATAGAATTAAGCAGATAGATAAACAGAAATAGAATACAAGTGTTTCATCCACACATCAGTCATGAGCTGAATGCTGTGAGTGTTAAAGCATAATCTAAGGTCTTTGTGTGTACGGATGTGTTAACACATTGAAGTACTTGAATCGCTAGCAGACTAACTCAATCAATATTGTTGATTCATTAAGTAACTAAACTTTATCATTTGTTATCCCTCTTCAGTGTATTCAAGGGACATAACATGGGTGCCAATTGGAAACCAAGCTGATGTATTTGCTGAAGCTAAGATTGGTCCTGTGCATGGAGACATCCTCTTGGCGCAGCTCCGGCCAGGACAAGAGCTTGACATAGTTATGCACTGTGTTAAAGGAATAGGTGAATAAATACATTCTACTAAGTAAAGATAACATATATTATAAATGTGGCTGGGCAAAATCATCTGTTTATTGCTGTTATAAATCGTATCACAGTATGTTAAACATTTGCTTTTCTATTTTGTCTACTGGAATCCTACCTCCTAATGTAAATGTCAGATGTTGCTATGGTATACTGAAGTATAATCACAAGCATTTCATAAGTTTCAAAGGCTTTTATTTACAACTACATTAAGTTTATGCAAAGATTCAACCTTTTCCTCCTCAATACTCTCAGGCGTTAATGACAGAATCATGAAAAATGATGTCCACAGGTCTTTATGTGGCTGAAATGCAGTGGAAATTGATTTTTTTGTCATGTTTATGGCAAAGAGGGACTTTGCAAATAATTGCAATACATCTGATCACTCTTTATAACGTTCTGGAGTAAATGCAAATTGCCGTCATAAAAACCGAGGCAGCAAACTTTGTGAAAATTAATAATTGTCATTCTCAAAACATTTGGCCACAGCTGTATAACTTGTATTCTAGAAACCATTTCACATATGCAAAGGCAATAGTTATAGTTCTTTATGCTCATGAACCATTGATGTCCTTGAAAATGTTTTACATGGTGTGATCATGAAAGCACAATTAAGGCTGCACCATTTTGGTTATCTACATGTCATAGCTCAGAGACTTTAGAACATTTGAATAAGCTCCTAGCTCTTCTCTTCTCTTCTCTTCTCTTTTCCTAATGGAGGCAAAGACCATGCCAAGTTTTCCCCGGTGGCCACCGCTAGTTACAGACTGCTCCCAGAGATCACGTTACTCCAGACTGTTGAAGGAGAAAAGGCAGAGAGACTGAAGCGCTGCTTCTCACCTGGAGTCATTGAAGTTGTGGACATTGATGGTAGGACCCTGCTGTATTCGTAGCTTTTCAAATGTTTGAAAAATTAGAAAGGTCTTGTTTAACATTTATTTCTATTTTAGGAAGGCAGGTTGCTAAAGTGGTCAACAGTCGCCTAGACACTTGCAGCAGAGAAGTTCTCAGACATGATGACCTAAAGAGTTTGGTTAAAATTGGAAGAGTACGGGACCACTTTATATGTAAGTTCTAAGGGACTTTTTAAGCTGGCATGGTCTAACCTTTTTGGTAGTTTCTTTTATTGACTCTGTCCTTCTATTTCAGTCTCTGTGGAGTCTACTGGAATCCTACCTCCTGATGTCTTGGTCAGTGAGGCAATTAATGTGCTTATTGCCAAGTGCCAGAGGTTCCTCAGTGAGCTCGATTCTACAGAAATGGACTAAATGAAGGAATATCACAGCACACGTTGCAGCCACTGTTTAGGACCATAAGGGTTTGAAACTGTGTTGGTGGATTGAGTAGCAGTGCTTGGTTGGGAACTGTTGGTGGTGCTTTTTTTTTTTTTTTTTTTTTTTTTTGTTCCCCCCCCTCTTATTTATGAAAGCAGATTTGTGGATCCATGTTGGCAGACTTGTGTCAGTGGTAAGCCTCAACATGTTCATCTTGACACATTCTACAACTTTTTTTAATTTTTTTTTTTATTAAACCTCTCACAAAATATCACTCTTGTACTTAGAATTCAGTTCTCTATGTGTATGAAAAGGCATTCAGTTTGTCACTTTGTGTGGTAAGTGACAAATTACTGTTTGTCACTTTGTGTGGTAACTTTTTCATTTATATCTTCTTGTTTACTTTTCTTGTGTTCCCAATCATGTTAAAATTAGGTCTCAAGCTGCTCCTGAATTTAAACACACATTCTATGAGTCATTTTTCATTTCATAAATAATATCTACTATCAAAAAAGCTCTTCCCACCTGAGATACTTGAGAGCTTATAGTGGGAAGACAACTACGCTTAAAATGGCTTCGTGCTTCTTTTTGACTTTGGCTTCCCTGAAGAGTATTCATGGAAAAAAAAAAAATGAATTAGATGTGCGAATAAGAGAGTTAATGGAAACCTAAAATATACATGATTACTTTAATCTGTAAAAGTTTATTCACTCTGACATCTTTTTCTAAAGTACCTCTTCAGGGAATCTGAAATGAATGTGTTTTGCTGTTGTTGAACAAATGTTTGTGATGCCTTTAAGGGAAGCAAAACATTGTTGTGTTCACTGAGAGTTTGTATTCTCTTGGCATACAAATGAGGAGAGGAAATGTGTTGTTTTTTTTTTTTTCTCTACCCCCACCCTGCTTTTTCTTTTTCTTTCTCTTTCTCTTTCTAGAGGCTTCTGCCAGTTTGTGTAGTCATTTGTGTCATAGTCATATCTTTTATTGTCATGCAAACATTTCTGTTCAAACATACAAATTTAAAACATTTTCATAACATTTTTACTAAAGAGATCTGAAAAATCAGCTTACCTGATTTTTGGACTACACCTCCTCTTTCCTTGTAAAATGCACACATGCCGTCTCCGCTTGCAGGAAAAATATGTACAATATTTATAAAACACAAATCTCACACAAAGAGCTATCAACAGAAAAGTATGTTAAACTTTGTACAGATAAAATGGGTTAAAAAAGAAAACTTCACTAATAAACTTAAGTTTATTCTAAACAAATGTATCAATCTTTCAGTCCCTGGCGCACCATTTCCATTACAAAACCTTCTAATAAATAAATGATAAGAATAAAGCTTAAAAGTCTAAAAAAAATAAATTATTTTTTTAGTTCCCAGAAAACATTCATTCAGGGCTTAGAAGGGTCTGCGATCCCCTAATGTAAAAATCCAAATAATACAGAAACGGCTGCAAATATTCAAATTTGCACTTACATTTGCACCTGATTCCTGTTATGCAGAATAACTCTAGAGGATGTTTATTTAAGACTTCATGGACTGCATTGCTTTGCCATTAAGGCTAATTATTGGAGGAGGCTGAAGTCACTACAGCTGCACTGCATCATATATCTGCCAGCAAGCTGCCCACCCACTCCTACTTCCATGTTCATCTACAGAAGAATATTTAAATTGGACCCGAACATCATCTGTGGCAGCTTTCTTCTGTGAGATGTGTCAAGATGTATTGGGTCACCTTTAAACTCTGATCTATAAATTGGTACTGAGGATATTTCCATTGGTTTTGCTGGAACAAGATAAGACTTAAAGCTATGACGAAAATCACGGCACACGCTCAAAGCCCTCCCCACCCCCTTCCTTCGTCTCTGCAGCTTTATCTCATTACTTTTGGCAAGAAAGAGATTCTGCTATTCAAGCTGTAAAAAACAGCTAAATATCTAATATCCTTTTGGCTAGAACTAGTGTTTTTAGAGCTTATGGGTTTTCTTTGAGAAAAGTAAAAAATAATTACATACATTTCTCTCAAGACCAGAACCGACACATTGTCACTTAACCCGTATTGAAGTTTATGTTCTTTTTACAGTGTAAAGGGACCCATAGATTTTAAAAAATGCATTTTAGTCTGATATTGTTCTTTCACTGGTAACCTATTAATATACCTTCACGTTAGGCAGACTTGGGTGAAGTGCAGTGGATGTGTTGACTGCATTATTGGTCATTGTACCAGAGTTAATGAAAAGCAATTACTGTTCTGTACTGTAGGTAAATGTACTAAAGAGACAGAAGACACTGTATCGCAGTCTGTCAGTTTCAACCCCTCAGCTTTACCGGACCCAAAGAAGGGTCCTGGATCCCATCCCCGTGGTCATAGGGCAAAAGGCAGAAAAACACTCTGGACAGGTCGCCATCACAGCCCAGATGCACAGACAGACAGACACACAACTAGTGGGCAATTTAGCATTTTCAATCCACCCGAGATGGATGTCTTCTGACTGTGGGAGGAAACTGGAGCACCCAAAGGAAACCAACACAGATACGGGGAGGATATGCAAACTCCGAAAGGAGTCTCGCTATGAGGCGAGAGGTGTTAACAGCAGCACTGCTGTGCTGCTCTGTATTATATACTTCCTTGGTTATGGTGCCTCTACTGATATCCCTTCTTTATAAAATATAAACTTGTTCAGGGGGCAGCGGTGGCCTAGTGGTTAGGGAGTTGCCCAGGATCAGAAGATTGTGGTTTTGATCCCTCATCAATAGGTTGCCCTGAGGTACCCTTGAGCAAGGTACCATCCCCGTCACTGCTCCCCGGGTGCACGTGTGTATGGGTGAAACTCAGAGGTTGAATTTCGTTGTGTTGTGCTGTGCTGCGTTTCACAATGACGAGGGTTGTCACTTTCACCTTACTATATCCACATATTTGTACCTAATTGTGTGTAAAACTGGCCATTGTGACCAGTCAGTTTCATTAAGAAGGGATGTCATCTCAGAGGTTCTCTACCATTGGTGACCTTTTTAATGCCTTTGAAACAACCTTAGAACGACCAAATGCCAATACAGTGCTGGAAAACATTGGGTCCTGTCATTAAAGAAGATGTTACTTTGACATAACCCACCAACCTAAACATTTTGTTACAGGGTGATCTATGATTAGCCTTTGATGATCAGTATGTCCTTGGTCCTGGTCACAGGTGGTTGGACTGAGGGTCTTTAGGCCAGTGGAGTTAATTGAATGTAAGCCTCCTGCCTGCCTGCCTGCCTGTGTGTGTGCATGCTTGCTTGGCTGCCTGGAGCTGTGTATTTCCAGCGAGTGAGAGACAGAATAATGCTGTGCCTTGTGTGCCCCAGCGAGCTATCACTGCTCCACGGTTGCCATGGCGACTGTGCCCTCTCCGGGTACAGCGGGCTGGAGAGAAGTTGCTCTGGATCTGCGTCATATTCCCCCCCCCCTTTCCCAATCTCTCTCGCCTCCTTTTCTCGCTCTCCACAACATCACCTCTCCCTCCCTATCTCTCTTTATATCCCCCTATCTAACTCTCTCTCTTGTTCTCTGTCAGTCCATTCTTTTTTAAGGCTAATTGACCCAGCTCCAGATCTCTAGCATTAAAAAAAAAATCCCAGATTTGAAAAGATACATTAAAGTGGTAAGGAAATCATTACTGAAAAGAGATGTCAATTGTTAACTGGAGCATAAAGCAATGTCATTGTCATCCTGCTCTGAGCTCAAGGACAGTGATGCTACGCTCAGCTGTGGAGAACAGTGTGTCAGACTGCATGTTCTGCTTTGTGTTTGGTAACTGATTGATACAGCTGACTCTGAGCCTTGTGTTTGTCTGTGTTCTCAGGTGCCCACAGAAGGGACGTCGCCGTGGCTTGGCGAAAAGGTGAGTGCGTTGTACGCAGGTGAACGGCTACGGCTCTCACACTGCCTTACAACCTGATAGAGTGTGAAGGATAGACAGGAGGAGACCATCATTGTTTTCAGTGGAGCTGTGGCATGTGCGTGTCTGTGTGGGAGAGAGTGAGAGAGAAAGAGAGGGTGTGCAAGAAGACCTGATTGTGCAGTTAATAGTGAAGTGGATGAGTCTCAGGGCTTCAAAGCACCGATCTCTGGCTGGGAAAACAAAAATCCCTTTTCTCACAAAAGCTACTGCTGTTTCGGCGGCACAGAGGACCTTTCACTGTGAAATTACTGTCATTCTGCATCTCTTTGTTCTTCACCCTTTTTTTGGCAACCTCCTGGTCATGGTGTTAGTTCACTCTTTTTTTAGCAATATGTAATAAAGCTTTTAAATGAAAAACAGGTTGAGGTGGGTTAATGTCAAAGCCTGGACCTCTCACCTAAAAAGCAAACAATTATTAGAACTGGTTCACTTTTGCCTGCCTTGTCATTCATGCTATGACATGAATGCCCTGGTGTGTTCTGAGGAAAGTGTTGTCTCTTTTGTCAGCACATTGATTTTGAGTGACAAGCAAAAAGGGCCATTGAGGGGCTGCTTTAAACACATCTCTGTTCGCTGGGATGTGTTTTTAAGATCAAGATCCTGTAACTCAGCCTTTCAGCCCCACTCACTCACACACACACGCACACACACACACACACACCTATCCCTCCAGGGTTTCTTAAAGCTCCAGAGGCAGAACAGTCAGCAGACTTGACAGGCACTGGGAAAGGACTCAGTGGTGTGTGAGATTTGGTGGCTCGCCGGAGGGAAAAGCTTTAAGGAGAAGCAGGTGGGTGAAAGAGAAGGGATCGATCACAGGAGCAACAGAGAGCGATGCCAGGTGGATCAGGGGCTGCGTGTTCTCCAGGGAAGGAAAGAAAGAGCGCCAGTAAGGCTCAGAGAGAGGGTCCATTGCAAATGAGCTTGCAGACAAAGACTGACTGCAGGTGCTTTGTAACTGCTGAAGGCTAATTAGTTCCTGTGCAATTATGACTGATGGGTTATGTGTTTGTTTTATGGATCCACAAATTAGTTTTAGAGACTTGTTCCCCTTACATTCTGAACACCACCCTCCACCACTACCACTCAGCTCATTAGTTTGTGTATCTCAGGCTCCTCAGAGTCCCCAGTGTCCCTGCGCTCCAGGTGGGCTTTGCATTTTTAATCAATACTGTCTGTAGCCCTTAACGTGATGCTTGCCTGTCAGCACAATTAAATGGCAGATGAGGAAAGGGAGGTGGATAAGTGGAAAGGAAAGGGATCACAAAGAGGAAGGGATGTAAAGGAATGGATAAGCTGTAAATTAGAGATGGAAGAAATAGGGAGGGCTGTGTGAAAGGACAAGAGAGATCAGTAATGCCGCAAGAGATGGGAGTATATGTCTCACTCTGGTTGGGATGAGTCGTGCAGCAGACCATAGGGAGTGACAGTGTGTGTGTGTGTGTGTTGGTGTTTGTGTGTGTGGCACCATAGCTCCACTACGCTGTAATGACTCTGAGCCTCTGGGCTTTGACTGACTGTTTATGTCCCTCAGCAACACTGGGCAAAAATAGCCAACACATCCACATGAAAAAATGTATCACATGACCAGTGTGTGTACTAAAATCTGTCTTGCAGGTTTGTTCTCTTTCTTCAGCGCTCCTTGTCTTGCTGCCTTTCTTTCCTTCTCTCTTTCTTTCTCACTAACACACACACACTCTCTTTCTCTCACTCTCTCACACACACTTCCATTCCTGCTTTTTCTTTTACTCTCTCACACACAAACTCTCTCTCAAATACTCACACAAGCACACACGCTATCACTCTCACGCTCTCCATCTATCTCTTTACTATCTCTCTCTCACTCACTCACTCACACACACACACACACACACACACACACACACACTGTAGGTGGCTCACTGTCACACTTCCTCTCTGTCGCTCTCCTTTTGGCCCCTCCCACAAGTGTTGCAATTTGCATATTAATGAGGCGGGGCGCAGAAGCGAGCCGGAGCGCAAATTCCTGCTTCCTGCTTGTAGTCGAGCGAGCTCTTGTTTCTACATTTTTATTCCCTTTTGCACTCCTCCTCCTCCTCACCGCCCTCCCCTCGCCGTCTCTTTCTGCTCCTCAGAGGAAGCCCATGCTCACAGCGCGTGGACTGGACAGCAGCTTTCTTTTACGAGCAGAGCCAAACATGTGAGAAGATGTCTGTTGGAGGTTGCGCTTGTCCAGGTAAGAGCTGCAGCCGCTTCTCCTCTCCAGCGCACTCAGCAGCTAGTGGCGCGAGCTGCAGACATCACAGGGGCTTTGATGAGGGGGCGCTTTGATGTGTCAGGTTCTGCGTGGCGTCTGAACTGCGCTGTACTTTTCAGTGGCTCGTTTAGGCGGAGAAGGAATCGCAGTTCCAGAGCGCAGCGTGTTTTGGACTCGGTGGGAGGTCGCCTGGGGGGGTCCAGCGGTTGCTCTCCCTACTTTTGTACGTGATCTCAGAACCCTGACTTCCTGTGTAGAGGGGGAATGCTGCTGTGACCTGAATAGCCTCTCAGACTGGTTTACATCCGTGTGCTGAGTGCGCCCTTTCTCATGTGACGTCAGTCCCCTTTTCACTGGCAATGAGGAACAAGTCATCATATATGTTGACATTTCAGCTAGTGGTCCCTTGCAGTGACAACACACTTGCATGCGGTTTTGACAGAATTTCTTTTTCAATAAGTGTTATTTATTAAGAATATCATACTTATGTAGTAAAGTATGCTTTAAGGTGCATAATATTATGCTTTTATGTTTTATTGGCCTTTGTTAAAGCTTGTGTCAGTCATTGTTTTTAGATGTCATTCATTTTTAATAAGAAGCCTATAGTCTATGTGCTTTAAGATGCATGGTGCAGCAATGTTACTAAGCCCCAGGGTTGGAAGGTAGTGGGTTCAGTAGTTCGCTGCGAGGTTCCCTTGCGCAAGGTACCATCCCAGTCCCTGCTCTCTGGGTGCCTGCTGCACAGCATGTGTATGAGTTAAATGCAGTGCAGTTCACTGTGTGCTGGCTGTTTGCTCACAATGGCTATGCCTGTTACTTATTGGAAATGAATAATAGTCACTTTCACTTTCACACGTTTGCACATTGAAACAATACGGCAACATTAAGCTTACATCGATGAAGTCGCTCTGGATTAGAGCGTCGGCTAAATGCTGTAAATGTATTTTTTTTTCTGTTATCTATGAACTACTGCCTGTTCAGTGCTTGTTACAGCCCTTTCCTTTCCAGAAGACATTATTCATTCTGAATATGATATGAATATAAATTTAAATATAGTATACTATACACACTTCTGAAACAAAAAGTTATGGAGCATGTAGAAATGCAATGTCACCAGTCTTCTTGCCAGAGAAAATTTTCCAGTCTGCTTCTAACATGCTGCCCCTGCTTTCCTAGTGCTAATGCAGAGGTGCCCAGCATTATCTTCAATGGTCCAGAGTGTCTGCAGTTTTACAGATGCTGCCAAACAAGCATAATATTCCAAGTGGTCTCTGTCTTCAAACTGTTTGTCATAGTTACAGAGACAAGGCTGCAGCTGATGTAAGTTAGCTAGGCACTGTTATATGAAAGCCCCTCTCCAGGCCGGTCTGACACATCACAGCTCTCCTTCAAAGGCAAGGCAACAAGTTTAAATCATGTTTAAAACATTTAACATTATAATTGATTTCTTAAATAACCCTGGGGCAACAACATCTCCTCATTCACAGCTGTTTCTGTCATTTTCCAAGTTTAGGGTTGTGGATGACTGAAGGTGTAAGAGGATACATCCTTCTGAAATATGATATATTTGTTGTTCGCATTTGAAGGGTTCAGCAAAGCTGGACATCCTTTATTAATGTAACAGTTATGAAATGCCTTACTTGACTGCATCCTTTTCTTTGAGATATGGTTTATGTGCTCCTACTCTGTTGCAATCTGCAATGATACCTGATACCTGATGAATAAGGCTGGTCAGCCCTGCATTAATGCATCTGATTCAGCAGACGGAGGTCTTCAGTAGAAGTTTTTAGTTGTATGTTTGTAACTTGACTCTACAGGAAGGTAAATGTCCAGAAACAGGGTTGCTAAACACTGACCTAGGGTAAGTGGGTTTTCTTAAGTGTTATTATATGATATTATGTATTTATTACTGCCTTTGTCACTGCTTGTTTATATAACATTTAATGACCGTTTTCTGAATCGGTTAGATTTTGTCTCATTGGTACATGAGACTTTTGTATGGAGTGTTATGTTCTGTATTCTGGCAGAATTGTCTTAAGAAGGCTGTTGGCCACGACTGAGTGTGTGAATCAAGAAGAAAGACCCCTTGGGAGGCATGGCACAAATTACACCCGACTAGAGATGTGAGGGGCTTCAGATTTAATAGGCAGTGTCCACATGGGGAATCTCTTAGCCAGCAGATTCAATTTGGAATCTCCTATCAGATTAATGGCAGTATTAAATTTCATAAAGCTAAAGGTTATCTCTACACCAAGGGGAAGCCATGAGAACAGATATAGGATACAGCAGGGACCTTGTTTCGATAGAATGTTCGGAGTTACAGTGCTCACTTTAGAAGGGCGCCCTTCTTCTGTAGTGCAGTCCTTTAATCTGACTGTGGCAACCATGGCAATGGATGAACTGGGGATAAAGGGTCATAACTGAACTAAAGGGATTATTGCATGGCACCTTGTTCATAGGGTAGAGGGTTAGTAGACAGCTTAGGCATTACACTGGAAATTGTCATGAGTGGTTGTGTCTTTCAAGTATTGATGTGCAAGCTTTGTACTCCTATGCATCATGATAGTTGATTATGTGATAACAGAGTCTCGGAAATGCTGTTATAAATAAGTGTGTTATTAAAAAATGGCAAAAAGAAGACTGACTTGCCACTGGGCACCATTGTTTCTCGGTGAGTCACCTCAGTCACTCCTACCTGTTACTCCCTTAAAGCCTCATATGAAGTCTTAACCAAGTCCATATGTTTGATGTATTGGAGTCACACTGTGCCTCTTTGAACTGAGTGAATAGCTTTGTGGAACCACAAAAATCATAATGAGGCACATGACACATCTGCTCTACCTTCACCCGGATAAAGATCAGAACACAGGCTTTGAAATGTGTGGTATTGAGGCAAGTTTAGACGGATGCACAGGTCATCCAGTGGCACCAGCACAATGCAAGCAGTTTCCACGGTCGCTCCCGAGCGAGATTCTTATCTTGGTACAAGACACAGCCATGAAAGCCTTTCTGGCAGCGCTGTGGATAAACAAGCCAACAATTTGGCACATAACATTTGTTTAAAATCAACTAGGTTATGTTCACAAGGGTACATTTTTTATGAGTGTGGTCATGGAAATTTCCACAGCCGTGTGTCCTGTCTGATTGTTCTCTTTTTTGGCTGGAGGAGAGAGTGAGGGAGGGAGGGAGGGAGTGAAAAGGGGAGAAAAAAGGGGGCGAGACACAGTGAGACAAGGGGAAAGAAAGAGAGTGGGAGAGACAGTTGTTTCATGTTGAAATGAGCTGCCTTTGTGTGGACTCTCTCTCTGCATTGCTCCATAAAAGGCAGCAGTGCTTCATAAAACCTGATTGTGATACTCACCTCGCCTGGAAATACGATGCTATCTGCTTCACTTTCACGACTCCCAGTTCATGCCCCTCCTACTAACACATGGCACTGTTTGAAGTCTCACTTTGTTTACATTCCTGTGCTTATGCAGGCTACGTGGGAGCGTGTGTATCCTGGGACTTATTGGCTCCCCATCCTCCTACACACCTATAGACCGGGACAGAGTTCTTTAAGGTGCCCTTTCTTGTATTATTTGGACAGCATCAATGGTTTAACCTCATTAGTGCCTGAAATAGGCCAAAATTTGGACAACCTTTGGAAATGAGGGCTGAAGTGTGATTTACCTCCTGTATGCCTACAGAAATGGTGACTTGATTTTTATAGTGCATTTCTTGTGGCATTTTAAAATGTCAGTGGTAGGCATAATTGCAAACATAAAATCGGCATATTCTGCTTTTGGATAGGAGGGCTTGAAACTGTATTTTCTCATATCCTCTTGCATATAAATAGACAAAGTACACAGCTATTTAACCTAAATTATTCTGTTTTTTTTGTTTGTTTGTTTGTTTTTTGGGAGGGGGGTGTGAGTACCTGATTTCTGTAGCCCTTGTTCATAATTGGGTCCTGCAAATCTCATATCAACCCTATTGGATGCATGCTTGGATATGAGGATACTTTTCCTCATGTTCCACATACTGGCAGATGGAATGCACTGAAAAAATTTTGCACAATATTTTACATCATATAATTTGTTTAACTCATTAAACATTAACTTGACCTTCCTTGGTTTATGTTTCATTACAACAGCCTTGACTAAAACTGGTCTTTTCCATCTTTCTGTTTACCTGTAGACCAAGTGCACAGTTGGGTACCTTTTTTTTTTTTTTAAATGGCACCACATATAGAGTATTCATGGTGGAAGCCCATTTGCAATCTGTTGTATGTGTTGCACCTTTTGGATTTGAGCACTTGACCTGTGCTTTCTTGTTATGGCAGTATCAGTCTTTATGGAGACAGCATGGTAAAAATAGAAAGCCAGTGCTAATGCCTCTCCCTCCCCACTTGGTCCAGCACACACATGCTCATGCAAAGCTGCTGCTCAACTCCTGCGCACACACAAGCACTCGGAATCAGCGGGAGCTCTGCTACTTCATGCAGAAAGTCACATGGCCCCCCCTTGATTAGAGGAAAAACAGAGCTAAAATGGCAAGCTCACAAAGCCAAGGCTGTTTCATGTTTCACAATGCAGTCAGGATCCAAGAGCCAACACAGGGTGTGTGCCTGTGGAGCTGAGAGAAAACTGCCCTGATTCACTCTTTCCCTGTTTTTTGACACTGCTTGTGCACTGTGTGTGTGTGTGTGTGTGTGTGTGTGTGTGTGTGTGTGTGTGTGTGTATACATGCTTGAATGTCTGTGCATGCAACTCCCCCCTACTTGTCCCCAAGCCTCACAGATCTGTCTCATTACGTGGGGTTTGAACAAAATGGCTTCCTGTGCTGGAAATCAGCTCCCCTTGACTCGTCAGCAGCCTCTGGCAGCAATGAGGCAAGGATGCAGGCGCTCATTACAGTGTCACGTGTGTGTGATGGTGAGAGAACGTTGCATGAGAGCTGACATGTGCCAGACAGGCGCACATGCTCTAGTACTGTGTGCATGATGTATCAGCATTGTGATGGGACAAAGACTCGAGGAAATAAATGGTGCTTTAATTTAATTGCTCAGCTTGTTTCTCCAAACAAGAAACTATGAATGAGTTAATTGGCAAATAGCTTTTTTGTAATCCAATAAGAGGGCATTATGCTCCTTAATTGTAGGTTATAGACTTATATTCATAGGGAACTAAATGCAATGTCTGTGAACCTTCGACACTATTCTTTTACAAGATACACACACTAAAGCTTATCAAAACACCCCTCTCTGCACTTCCAAGCTATTTCCATTCACTCCATAAAAACTTATGATAAGAAACCCTTTGCTCTCTGTCTGTCTGTCTGGCTAAAACGCTCCTCTTATTTTCGGCCTGTGTGTCTGTCAATTCATTTGTCTCTCTTTTTCTTTTCTTCTACCTCTCCTCTCTCTAGAACCCCCTCATCTGCAAGCTACAGCAGGGTAGCAGTAAAAATGTCTTTTTGCTGCCAGCTTTCACTTTTGCCATTACGGGTGACAAATAACAAGCTTGTATGATGAGTGTGATATGAACATTAGGGAACACTCTGTACGAATTCACAAAAAGCCATTAGAGAAATGAATTACTACCAGTGATAGATGTTCTGTTTTCTTTAGCATATTACAGTCTGCATTGATTTTTCATCTGCGTTCGGAATAAGTATTTCTCTTTCTGGTCCCTGCTGTTTGACATTCTATCGAAGAGGCTGTGAAGTGTTTCTCACAAAGTAAACTCACCCCACCGAGCAGGGAGCATGAGGTACACTTTGTACATACAATTTGTTTATTTAATGTGGATTGAGGGATGTGATTAGGCTTTATTCGTCAGTGTTATCACCGAACTACCATGTAAGCCATAGTCATATAAAGCCACAAACAGGTCAATAGGAAAAACACTCCAGTTAGAATCAGCCCCTCTGACAGTAAGGTTCTGGTGTCTCAATGTTCCCTGCAGTAGAACAGGCAATGCATTTTATTAATATTAACTTAATTTTCAAAACAGTTGCTAATTGACAAAGGAAAAGCAAGAAATATTTCAGCTGCAGGAGCAGTAACATGCATAGAATTTAAGGTTCTGAGAAAACAAGAGGTGCATGATGTGACCATTTCAGAGGGACTAATCTGTGAGAGAATAGAAAGTAATATATAAAGTGACAGTAAAAATATAATATTGACAGACTGGAATATAGTATTTCCCCTGCAGCCCACCCTTCACCAGCACTGAGGTAACACAGGATAGTTTTAAACTATCGTTAATGTGATAAGCCGCCTTACAAGCTGCATGTTTCATTAGAAAAAGAGCATGATTATTCTGGCTGAACTGGATTAAGTGTGCAAAAATGGTAAAAAGTAAATTGCACTCCTGGTTTTTGATACTATTTTAAATATGACTCTTCTTTTCCTGCCTGGTCCAGTCTATTAGATATTTAAAAACAAATACAAATAACTTTGTCATATCTTCCTTCCTTATGCTGAACTAGATCTCATTTTGTGCACTGACTTGTGGTTTAATTTAATAGAGAGGGACATGTCTGAAGCTAGGTCAGTCTGGGGTTGATGGGCTCCTGGCTCTTAATGAGAGGATGGCTTGTCTCAGCACTTCTCTAAAGTAGGTTTTCAGCTTACTTCAGCGCTGTATGGCCCCAGGAAGCACAAAGTAAATGGCAAAAAAGATGTGTCCAATTAAGAGAGGGAGGAGAATGAAAATGGCTGGTAATGGTCATTTGACCCAGATATGACTCTTGCCTTGGTGGAGATATTCGATAAATGTTTTATGGCTTTGGAATCCATCATCTGTGAGAGCAGCTGCAGTGGGTAAAAAAAAAAAAAAGCTACCCAGTCGTGTTTTTCTAACATGATCTTGCTGTCTGCACTTTTTTATTTTATTGTTTATCTGATAAGTATCATAAATTCCGAGTGAATTTTGAGAAGACATTGTGTTTTCTTCAATTCTGTAATATTCTATCGATCTTTGTTCTGTTGATCTACCTTGTGAGTAAATTAGTCAACTAGTACAGCAAAGTTGTACTATAACTTCACACTGAATCTTTATTGCATATTCCTGATAATTTATTGCATATTCACTGGTCATTTAGAATTTTTGACCATTTCACCCACCAATCATGAAGTGCGAAGACAGTGTAAAAGAGTGGTTCCCCTGCGATGAGGCAGTTTAATTATAACAGAAAAAATGAGTTACGGTAACAGCATAAATGTTAAAAATGGGATGATTATAGGTGTTGTTTACATGTCAGACATAACTGCATACAATATTTTTGCCCACCACTTTTTGTTGTTGTTTGGTTTATCTCATTGTACGAAGGTGCTGTGGCACTGATCGTGGCATTCTGTTGGCGCGCCGGGAATGTAGACAGTGGATTCGTACTGCAGTCACTCCCAGGCTGTAGTTAGTATGGCCCTCACATCCTGCGTCTGTCACCAGAGCATTATCGCGCTCTGCCAGGCGTGTAGCTATGAGTGGCCGGGGTGAAGAGAGGAGAGGAGCTGCCTCTGTGTTCTGGGGGCCGCTGAGATACATCGTATCAAAGAGCCCCTGGAGCTGAGAGAGGAAAACGCAGTCCTCGTTGGGTAGGGGGTGGGAATAGATTTTGTCAGCCATGGCTGGATAGTGTGCAGTTTTTTTTCCCCCGCGGCAACATTTCTTATCCAAAGCAGAAGATTTTAAACTGAAAACAGAAATGCAGCAGATGAAGGACATTCTTGGTTTCTCCGGGAAACTGTGATCAGTAAGAGCCGCCGCTGCTGCTGTTTGTCTGCAAAAAAGGGTGACATTTTTTTGCTGCCTGGATGGAAAAGAAAATTGCTTGAAATAGTTTTCTTGATAATACCTTTTGACACTGACAGATGCTGGTTTTCAGAGGAACACCTAGACATGTTCCAAGGGAATATTCCAGTGTGTCCTTTCCTGAGCACCAATTTCAGATGATAGGCTACATTTTCAAGGCGTTCTTTCATAGAATTCAGGGAAGTGAAGACTTTGCATCATCTCTACCCTCAGATGCAAACGTTTTTCCCCTTAATAGTCAATAACCCAGAGAAACAATAGATGACATTTTTTGGTTGTTTAAACTTTGGCTCTGTGAATAAACGTGGTGTAAGCTAGATGGCCTGGGATCTGAAATCTCTTCTTTACTTTTGTTCTACATACTTGGGCCTCTAATTTAAAAGACCCTCTAAATCCCACCCTCAAATCTTGTGCTTAAAGCAACACATTTCTCAAATTGTCTCAAGTTAAATGAACTCACATTTTCTTGTCAGGCTTCTTCTAGCAGAAGATTTTTATGTGTAAAGTATTGAGGCAGTGGTGACTTAGTGTTTTGGGACTCGGCCCCGTAATTGGGAGGTTGTGGTTTTGAGTCAAAGAGCAGTAGAGTTCCCAGAGCTACCCTTGACCAAGTTACCGTCCCCATCACTACTCTCGATGTGGCTGCTCACTCTTGGGGAAATTTTTTGTGGTTCAACGCGTGCTGTGCTGCTTGCTCACAATGACATATAATGACTTTCACTTATAACCCGACACTCAGAGGCACACGTATATGATGATGATTTTACTCAGTAAGCTCATTACTTTTACTTCCTCTACTAGCATGCAGGGTCTTATGGCCACAGACACTTCTTGACTAATTTGGGGTAGTGGTTAGGTACTTGTCCCCATGATCGGGAGGTTTTGGGGGGAGTCCCGGACTGGTAGGTTACGCTGAGACACCCTTAAAGGTACTGTCCCATCAATGCTCCCTGGGCACTGGATGCATGCTTGCCCACTGTGTGTACGGCTTCAACGCAGAGTGAGGATTTCATTGTGGTGTCCTCAGCGTTGTGCTGTGGTGTGCTAAATGATGAATGAGCCTTTTATTTTTGAATTTTGATGATGACCCTTTAAACCAAAAACAGCCTCTGGTCTTTTGGCCGCGTGGCCAGTAGATGGGGCTGCAGCTCCGACGTGCTCCTCTCCTCTGGCGAACGGAGGCTGAAGGAACAGACAGGAGCCTCAACACGAGATGCCATGTGATCTGCGGCCAGTCAGGCATTATCGGCTGACCAGCAGCCTGTGGTGACACGTGTGAAATCAGGGCATATATAACACTAGAGGCCCACAGGATGGGGCAATGTGTTCGTGTGATACTGTCAGATTCTCTGACACAAAGCCACAGAAACACGTCAGCACGCTGGACCTGATGCCAGTGTGTGTTTTCAAACATGGATCTGTGTTGATTGGGTTCTTGGAGGTTTAGATCAGGCTTGTACATCAGGTTGCAGCTCACAGCCGTGGGCCTCTGCTGGAGGAGTGTGAACCAGGCAAACACCCTGCCTGTTAGAAGTAGAACAGCGGCCCTTTCTTGCAGGAGGGCTTAATAGCAGCGCGACTAACAGCTAATCCTGCAGATATTAAATGTAGCAGAGGGAGAGGGGAGAGCTGAGAGCCGGGGGGAGGGGTGGCTTTAGCTCGGAGGGAAAGCAAAGGGCTCGAGAGAGAGAGAGAGACAGAGAGAGAGAGAGAGCGGCTCATGCTATTGTTCGTGTCCTGTGTGAGGAACAAAGGGGGGCTCGCCTGCTCAGCCTCTCCGCGCTGCTGCTTCTGCTGTGAAGAGCAGGGCCGCCGCCTTTCTGCACCTTTCAAACGGTAAAGAGTGGGTCCAGAAGTCGGGGGATTTAAGGTGGAGCTGGTCGCTATGCTCCTGGGTGTGTGATCGGGCTTGGAGAGCCGCAGGAGCGCCTTCCTGCACAGGTAGGTTAGCCGTGCGGCTCGGCTAGCTAAACCCGCAGGCCTGTCTTCGCTGTGTTTTAAGACGAAAGCTTCTAAAAAAATAACCCGGATGTCTCTTGGTGTGAGTTAAGATGTACTCGGAGCGTGTTTTAGCGGTGTGGTCCAGTGTGGGATTGAGGAAGGCCTGAAGTAGGCCTGGCTAGTCAGCGCTAGGCTAGCGAGGGCTGCAGGCCCGCTGTAAACAGTTCGGTCTCGAGTCCTGCAGAGGCCGTTTTTACTCCTGTTTCACTCCGACGGGGAGAGTCACAGAGATGTTTTTCTTCCGCACAGGAGGGAGAAAATGGTGGCTTGTTTAGGTAGGGATTCAGAGGGATCAGCTGGTGGGTGTTTGTTTGTTTTCTGCTCGGATTAAATCGTCCGTTTCTGGGTGGAGAAAAGCGAATGTGATGATACGGGGTGGTCCTCGTGTAGACCAGACTTCCCACAGTTGTAAGCAAGGGTACTTTTGCATGTCCTGCCATGTTAGAATGAGTGCTGCTGTTTGTTCATGTCCTCCTGGGTGTCCAGTACCTGATCTTCACCTCTCATCCTCCGAACGTCTGCCTCCAGAGAACACTTCAGTGACCAAGCTGCCTTCATGTGCTGCTCAGAAGATCCTGCTTCTCACTTCTGGAGAGGGAATCAGGAGAATATGATCTTCAGGAGGTTTGCTGTCGGAGAGAAATGAAAAAAGGCAGCGTGTATTTACTGGCAACAAAATGAAGCAGAATGATGCACAAGCAGAGCGGCCCATTTGCTGCAAAACAAACACCGGTCCAGAAACAGCTCCATGTTGTTTCTAATAATCCATCCCCAGAACACAGAAACATGCACATGTTTTGTAAATTATTCTTTCTGAGACCAAATATAAACAAAGTTAAGATTCAAAGGTTACATCAGGAAGTGGTTCTAAAAAAAAAACTCTCGAACACCCTCCCAAAAAAGGCAGCTTTCTCGTTTCCCACATTTTTTGATGACCTACTTAGACTTCAGATAAATAAAATAAATAGTTCTGTTCTTTAAGGAGTCAGATGGAAAGAGATCGTGGCTTAAAAAAACAGCAAATTGCAGTAGTTGCACGGTTTTATTTAAAAAAAAAAAAAAAAGTACCGTCTGTTTATGGGTCCGTTTTCTCTGCTTTGTTGGAAACCTTTTGATATTTTGAAACCAAACCTTTCAAGTTGGAATTGCAACTCCAGAGGATGATCGTGGGCAACTTCAGCAGCTAGTATTTACAGTAATTTCGACAACACATCAAGCCAGCATCACTTCGTCAAGGTCGTGTGTAAAGACTGTTTTGAGTTTCCACTTTTCCGTCCCTTTCTGTGAGGATGTCAAGATGACACATGTTTAGGGAAACCTTGTATTAGTCAGTAAATTCAGATACTTTTTTTTCCTCTTAAAGGACACTTTAAAAGAACATTGGACAAAGTCATACGGAGAATAAAATGAAGCATGTCGTCGTATGCTGGTTCAAACTCGTTTCTTTATAATAAGCATCACATTTTCTGCAATGGAGGGATTTTCTGAATGTTTGGTGTTTGTGCTCCGAAGTTGTAACAATTATTATGCTCTATAGTTCAATTACCATTGTTCCTAAAGGCCTTTTAACAAACAGTGGGTGGTGGAGCAGTTAAAGATGACTGGAGCCTCTGGGTGTAGTAAAATGAGAGACGGATTATGTGGCTGATGTTTGCATATGTTCAGCAGGGGTGTGGGGGTAGGGAAATGCTAGTCTGTTTCTTTGCATACCATTTCCTGGTCTTAGCTTTATTGGACTCGATGTTCAATACAAGCTGATACAATGAAAATATGTTCATCTGTATGTCCGCAATGTTTATTCCTCTCAACTGTCAGCACACAGGATTGGACCTTGTGGTTGTGAGGCTGTGAAGTGGCAGTTTAGTGATGGGCATGGACTGCCTCTGTGACTGAATCTGAACAGTGTCATAAATGGGATGACGTGGAGATCTGGCCAATTTATTTGAATCTGGCCACGTTTATGTATAAAGCTGAAGGTGAAGACAGTCTGCTTGTCTTTGGACCAAAGTCGGTAGTGATGGGAAATGTTTTGCTCTTGGTTTCTCTTATTTTAGTTTTTATTCAGAATCTGTGCTGCAGAATCAGGTGGACATGCTTAATTTGTAAAAATTAGAATGGTTACTTCTCTTTCATTAAACGTTAACATTTTGCTGTGATTGATAGTGACTTTAACGGCGTCATGCTGGATTAACGGCAATTGTAAAAGGTGGAATGGGGCTGTGTGTAGACTGTGTGTAGTAAAGTATGACACTCGTGCTTGTTTTTTGCGGGCATCATTCAGTGTTTTAACATTGGTCAAATTTGTCAATTCAAAATGCTTAGTCACAATTAAAATAAATTTTAAAGGTTTAAAGTTACATAAAATGGATTTAGGGTATATCGAAGAGTAAACAACTGCTTTTGTTTGGTTGACAAGTGAAAGAAAAATTAATATGGAAGCTGCCCTTTACCCTTTAACTGATTATTCTACTGATTTCCTTTAAATGACGTCATGAACAAATCTAAAGTGGTTTACGTGTTTTCTTTGTGACTGGAGCTCTTGATGTCTGCAGCACAAATACAGTCATTTTATATGTTTGATGGCTTAAAATGGATTTTATATCAACTCAGTTCTTACTGTGGGATCACTATCATCAAACCAAGGTTTTTCTTGGTGAAGCTTCATTCATAAATGATGGTGGTGAGGGCAATCAGATATCTATAAGTAAAGTATAATAAGTAATTTTAAGTGCTACCTGGCTATAAGTTATATATAATGGTTATAGATATGTTGGCTGCTGTTTGGGAAGTTATACTAAATGTATTGTAAGGGAAATTGGTTTTATCTATTTTACCGCTATAGCATTGTATTTAGAAAGTCATAGATGTACAGGATGACTGATCCGTATTGGATGGTAAATAAAATGACTGCATTTGTGTTTAGAAATCGCCACACCTCGGTTTCATTTATCTTTGTTGTACTTTTGTCTGCATAAAACTATAACACTGGACTAATTGTAAATTTGAGTTGCATTTCTAAGCCAAGTTTTTCATGATTTTCTTTGTTGTACTGCAGGCTGTTCGTCCAAATCGTTCAAGCTGTACTCCCCAAAGGAGCCTCCCAACGGTAGTGCCTTCCCCCCCTTTCACCCTGGCACAATGCTGGACAGAGATGTGGGGTAAGGCTTTTGTTGTCAATTTTGTCAGTTTCCCTTAATTTCTGAGATTTGTGGATACTTCCTTACTCATGATACTTAAATTGCAGACCAACACCAATGTATCCACCCTCATATATGGAACCTGGAATAGGGTGAGGGACACAGTTGGCTATTTGTTGATTCTGTCATACATTTCAAAATAATCTTATTTCCCTAATTGGTCCTCACTAATCTGTGTCCTTGTCACAGGAGGCACACACCATATGGAAATCAAACAGATTACAGGATATTTGAACTCAATAAACGGCTACAGAACTGGACAGAAGTAAGGAACTGCTCAAAGAGTCCAGCTTATAATAATATCTAAAACAGATGCTTTCAAGAGTGAAACCCTAACCAGGAGTATGTTTATTTCTTCCCCCCAGCAGGACTGTGACAATCTGTGGTGGGATGCTTTTACTACAGAGTTTTTTGAAGATGATGCAATGTTGACTATCACATTTTGTTTGGAAGATGGACCAAAACGATACAGTAAGCCTTCATACTTCTAACTACTTCTTGTGTTCATCTCATTTGTTTGCTTTTGACACCATGTCCTAATTTCCATCTAGTTGTTGTATTAAATGGAGTTTGTCGTTAACTACATAAGAGGACTACTGCAATATGAGCTGCTTTGTATTTGTAGCCATTGGCCGGACGTTGATCCCTCGCTACTTCAGGAGTATATTTGAAGGAGGAGCTACTGAGCTCTTCTATGTACTGAAGCATCCCAAGGAATCCTTCCACAGCAACTTTGTATCTCTTGACTGTGACCAGTGTACCATGGTCACGCAGAATGGCAAGCCGATGTTCACACAGGTACTTTCCTCCTACAGATGAATGAATGTTCTGTCTTATTGTTACCACAATATTTATCTTTGCAATACTGATCTCGCAGGAGGCATGCATTATCGAATAACCAGTGTGTGGGGTTTTTTGGTTACTCGGTTAATGCATCTTTTAGCGGTACAGAAAATCTGATGCCTTTTTGTGAATGACTCTGCAAGCTCGGTACACCTTTTCTTTCGGAAGTGTTTTCCGTCATTTAGGGCAGAATCATGGTTTTGAGGAAGGCATTGGGTTCAGGTGCAGACTTAGCAAATCCAGGACTTTTGCAGGATTTTCCTAAAGTCATTCCTGTGTTGTCTAGTTAATGAAAACATTTGCCACAACTAGAGGTCCTGAACACTATAAAAGAGTTTTCTCAGAATAGTTCTATATGATTCCTGTCTGATCTAATTCATGGTGACTATTAGGTTAGATCTCTGTCCAAAACCCTTTTTCCCCCATTTGCTCTGATTTTGTGTAAATTCTAGAGGAAGACTAATGACAGCTCTGTTTCTTTTCAACTTCCTTCTGATCCAGCATTTACTTCTGATATTTCAAAAAAGGGTTTAACGTAATGCCAATGTCTTTCGATATCAGTAAGTGATGCCTAGCTGCAACATATAAATAAGATGCACAGAAATGAATGAATGCCATATTTTTGTCCTACATGCAGTTCATAGATCTTTCAGCATATAGGTCAGATCGGATCAGTGCTATCACTAAGTTGTAAGGCATGTTGATATTTAACAAAAGCTGTCAGTTACCACTTTGTTCATTTCTTATTTATTTTTTGCATTGTGTAAGTACGCACACACGCAAGTAAGTAGGGAATTTGTACAGACAACAGTATTTTACAAGTGCGTTACAAAGGTGCTTCCTTTAATATCAGAATAAATGGCTGTTATTTTGCCATTGTTTTTGCCATTTCTTAAACATGGAAGCAGTGTCAGATAAGGTATACATCAAAACTCAAAAGTTTGTGCAAAACTGTGCAAAAGTTTTAGGTAGGTGTGAAAAAATGCTGTGAACAAAGAATGCTTTCAGAAATATAAATAATGATTGTTTATTTTGATCAATTTACAAAATGCAAAGTGAGCGAACAAAAGAAAAATCTAAATCAAATCAATGTTTGGTGTTACTACCTTTTGCCCTCAAACCAGCATCACTTCTTCTAGGTACACTTGCACAAAGTCAGGGATTGTGTAGGATTATAGTCGGTGTGTGATCAACCAGTTTTACCAAACAGGTGCTGATGATCATCAATGTCACACGGAGGTTGAAACACAGTCAGTTTGGAACAACCGACCAGCTGAGTTCCTTCAAAAACTGTGCAAGTGTACCTAGAAGAACTGATGCTGTTTTGAAGGCAAAGGGTGGTCACACCAAATATTGATTTGATTTAGATTTCTCTTTTGTTCATTCACTGCATTTTGTTGATTGATGAAAATAAATGATTAACACTTCTATTTTTGAAAGCATTCTTTGTTTACAGCATTTTTTCACACCTGCCTAAAACCTTTGCACAGCACTGTACATACTGTGTAAAAGTCAATCAGTTGTTTATAAGCATTTTGCTTTGCTAAATAGTTGATCGGTTATGTAAAAAAAAAAAAAAAGGAAAAACCTGAACAATTCTACTAGCAATAATATATATAATTATTGCTCGTAGAATTGTTCATTTTTTGCTGTTTTTTTGTTTTTGTTCAAAGAATGTTTCTATCTTTGCAGGTTTGTGTAGAAGGCAGACTATATCTGGAGTTCATGTTTGATGATATGATGCGCATAAAGACATGGCACTTCAGCATCAGACAGCACCGTGAAGTCGTACCACGCAGCATCCTGGCCATGCATGTGAGTGTCTTGCTGAAATACTTTGTTTTTTAACCTTTTATTCATTGACACTCCCAACTCCAAGCATTACCCTTGTTTTACGGTGTAATCAGAGCCAAAAATTGAAAGGAATGACTGTCATAAATTGAGAAACCCAGCCAGGATGCAGTATGAAATCTTCACATTGAATTATAATCAGGCCTACTTTTTGGTAATTACTCTTAATATCAGGGAATATCAATCAGTACTGCTGACCCATGATAATGTGATGAATGTGTCAACACCTTTAAACACCTCAGCAGTGTGTGGTGCAACTGCATACTGTTTCAGCCTCAGATCTTTCTTAAAAGCTCTCACATTGTTTTAAGCATGTTGCAAGAGCTGACCTGTAATTCTTAAAAAGAAAAAGAAAAGAATTCCCCCTTATCTCTGAAATAGGCTACTTCACACATACAAAAGCCAGAGAGACAACATCCTGCATGTTCATGTAGCAGTGAATTGCATTTTTTTTTCCCAGGTCATGCTACTGCATGCAGGCTAGAGCTTGTCTGTGTTGTAACAGTGAAGAAATGCTCCCCAGGATATGCTCTGTAAAATAAGCTTTAATAAGCGCAAAGCTAAAACGTTAAAATGCTGTCTTAACAGGCCCAGGACCCTCAGATGCTTGACCAGCTTTCAAAAAACATCACAAGATGTGGATTATCCAATTCAACATTAAACTACCTCAGAGTAAGTTTATCATGTGCGTCTTTTTGTTTGTCAATGGTAAATTTTCTTTTTTTTTAAGCAGTCAGTGCTATAAATGTATGAAAAGTAAGGTGGAATAGAGTACTGCATACTGTACTTGATACTGTATCATCAAGTAGCATGATTGCTTATTGATATGGAGATATACAGATTCTCATTGTTATCTCTCCACTTTATGTATTTTGGAGCCCTGTTTGCTTACTATTTAAATGGTAAACCTTTCTTAGTAACCTATTCTGGCTGTGGAGGCCTGATTAAAATGGTTGATGTGTTCTCTTCTTAGCTTTGTGTAATCCTGGAGCCCATGCAGGAGCTGATGTCCAGACACAAGACATACAGCCTCAGTCCTCGAGACTGCCTAAAAACCTGTTTATTTCAGAAATGGCAAAGGATGGTAGCCCCACCAGGTAAAGAGCATGAGAACAACCCTCCTTTCTCAGGTATATTTCTTGGCAGCTTCAGTGTTTCAGCATACCTGCCTTCCATTTGACTGATGTGTGTCGTTGTCCCTACAGCTGAGCCAGCAAGACAAGCACCTAACAAGCGACGGAAAAGAAAAATGTCAGGCGGCAGCACTGTGAGTGCTGGTGGGGGCACTAACAACAACAGCAACAGCAAGAAAAAAAGTCCAGCCAGCAGCTTTGCGCTCTCCAGCCAGGTACCTGTAAGCATCTCATTTTGATTTCCCTTGTAGAGACTAGGAGGTAAAGGATAGCACATGCATGAGTGGTGGGACTGAGAGCTTTGCACAAAAAAGAAAGACTGATAGAGTTCAAAGAAAGACAGACCCAACATAGACAAGTGGACATGATCCAATGCTTGGGCAGTCCCTGGTCCTTCAGGGCCGCAGGTCTGTGGGTTTTCTGTGCCTTTTGTCAATCGGTCAGAGCCTGTTTCGATAGGGTGATTTTTGAGCTCCAGAAACAACATGATGGGAGACCCGAGGTGGAATTGAACCCATGCAGCACTAAAGGATCAGGGATGCCCACCGCTGATCTTTAAGAAAAGACCGTCCGAAAGTCTACATGGCTTGAGTGATGGAAGGCCACAGTAGAATATGGTTCCCAAGGACTAACGTGGAGTTGGATTGCAGGTTCATTAATATTAGCCGTTCCTGGAGCTTTAAAGCTCTGTGTGGCTGATGAACTGATCTGGCGTACATGACTTTTAGGTGAACTGATCTTGGGGCACACGGCTTTAACTATGAGGTCTTGGTGCCCTCTGAAGTTGCGGTGGGGATGGATGGTACAGTCTCCTCCACTCCTCCCTCAAACACTCCCCCATGATGTGGGGATAATGTTTGCGCCCCTTCCTGTCCCCTGCAGGATGTGATGGTGGTGGGTGAGCCCACTCTGATGGGAGGGGAGTTCGGGGACGAGGATGAGCGGCTGATCACAAGGCTCGAGAACACGCAGTTTGATGCAGCCAATGGCATCGATGACGAAGACAGTTTCACCAACTCTCCAGCCCTGGGCAACAACAGCCCCTGGAACAACAAAGCTCCCTCCAGCCAGGAGAGCAAGAGCGACAACCCCGCCTCACAGTCAGCCCAGTAGATTACAGTTCTCCTTATTGATGGCTGGAGAAAAGCATACAGTCAATAGAAGGCTGTTTGAAATATTTTTGAATGGCACTTGCTAGTGGTTGTTCAATCCAGCCTCAGTGTCATGGTGTTCTGCTCTAAAGAATCCTAACTGGCCAGACTCCGTTCAGCTTGTAAAGTTTTACTTTTGCAAATTACTGGAGGATTTGAACACTTTTTTTTATTTTTATTTTTCTTTCCTGGTGAAAGGGTCTCCCTGTGCATCTTTGCCTGAGAGAAACTCCTCAGAATAAACAGGGTCTGGTCTGTTTGAATTCTCTGAGCCTGTGAACAACAGTTAGCGAAGGCAGTGATTTCTGTGGGTTCTTGTTCCAACCTCGGGTCTCTGTGTGTGCTGTGCTTGACCATGCATGGCGGTTTCTGTTGTGCTCACATAACAGCGAAGGGTTTTACTATTTATTATTATTATTATTATTATTATAATAACTATTATGAATTATTTTCTTAGTTTATCCAGGGATAACCATTTTGTGCACCTCAGATTCAAAACCAGCTCCTTCTATTTTTATTTCACTTTATTTTACACAAAAAAGAAAAACCTGAATTATTTGTTTTGTAGGACCTGGTTGGAACAAAAACCTGTACAGTTCCGGAGCTTGAGGACCGGAGTTGAGAACCACTACGTAAAGTCTTTAAAAAAAAATAAATAAATGAATAAGGAATAAGTGTAAACCTTGATGGTACTGGAGTACTGGTCATGCTCAGTGTGGTCAAATGCGGAAGTTGCCTACCATGACGCCAGACTCAAAAGAGGTGTTTCATTGTTTTTGTTAATTTTTTTAACATTGTTTTTGTTTTTATTTTTATAAAATTTGTAAGGGGAAAATTATAAACAAATTAAAATATCCTGAGTATCCTTTGCACTGTTGTAATTGTATTCTCAATCTATTTTTCTTACAAAATTAGAGTGCATTTTGTTTTGTTTTTTTGTCTTTCCCTGTTAAAACTTTGATTAAATGATCGAATCTGTAACTGGAGAATGGTTGAGATTTATATATAATTCTTTGTAATTAATATTATTATGCTTTACATGTTTGAGATACACAAGACTTCCTGTTAGTTATGTACGTAAATTAGTTTTATCATAGCATGTGTGTCTGGAAACTGCATGTTTCAGACATTAGCTATTCCCAGTCTCATTTCCAGGGTCTTACCCATTAGTGTAAGCATAGCAGGAGATACTGTACAAAATATGTCTGCTCATTCCTTAGTATCTAGTAGCTTTGAGTTGAGGATGCTTATTAATTTTTTTTTTTTTTTTTTTTTTTTAAAAAGCTTTTTAAAGCTTTGTCAACTCAAGAGCTTCATGACACTGATTGGACATTCTCAAATGCAAAGCATAATGTCTTTAGCTTATTCGTAAATACCCTCCAATGTAATTATTTTATTCTTATTTTCAAATGCTACAGACCAAGAAGCTTTGAGCAACATACTTTTATCTCAACCCTTGTGTATTTGTTTCTGTGAAGAATTCTTTTCATATTTTGGTTTGTGTATTTGTGCTGTATATTTAAGACTGTAGCTAAGTTCTGTATAAGTGTAATTGTATCTACTCTTCTTTAGAACACCCCTACAGACTTGCAGTTTAATGTAAAAAAAAAAAAAATCAAACAAAAAAACAACCTAACCATGCATTGTAGAATTTTTTTTACATTGACCATAGGCACCATTCACTTAAGATGGTAGATTTAGAGTTTTTATTTTAATGTATAATGTATTTATTATTTTTTTAATCTTGCCATTGCATTATGTCTAGATATACTACATATGTATGATATGTCAACCTCTGGACAAGTTTTAAATGGAGAAATCTGATGCTGCCTTTGTCTTTTATTTCCACACTTGTAATTTCACTCTGATTTATCAATGTTGTTAGTTTGAGTCTTCACATGGCATTCGAGCCAGTTCTTCATATTTTATAAACCCCACCCAAGCCATACTAGGTATAAACGCCTGGTGGCATTCTGCCCAATGTCTAAGGGGCGAAAGAAAAATTAAGTTCTTACTAATCCAGCCAAGTGTTCTACCCGCTTATGGGGAATATTATATATAAAATATAAACCTAAATGCATTGTTTAACTAGTTCTATCAGAAAGTCCAGTGTTGCTTTGGGATTATTCACCAGATCTAAGGGGAAGCCCCCTTTGTGTTCTTTTAGAGCCCATTTGACAGTGGCTGTTTGATAAGTATATTTTTTTCTAGTGTCTACAATTGATGATTCATGTATGGTATTAATAAAATGAATTTTCACTTAAATTGATTTTCATTGTTTTGTTCCTCATACATTATGGTGAATTGTGTTTAAAGGTGGAGATGTGGTTCCACTCCTGATTAGTTAAGCAAATAATAAAGCTAGATTGTTTAAAGGTACAAAGGTTGATGAGGAAGATGCCCTTCGTGCACTTTACTGATCCCTAAAGCTCAGGCAGCACTTGTTTTAAACTGTCATCGGAGAGTCCTTTTGGAAAAGCAAGTGTCCTGTTAAAAAAAATAAAAAATAAAAAAAATGGGTGTGAGGCTGCAAGTATTTAAGCTGAAGAATTACTCTTATATTTATGACGAACGGTTTCCTGTATAGGCTAAATGTTTCTCTCAAAATACAACTTAGAAAGAATGATCCAAATTCATGCTTGTTTTATAGCCCTTCATTGTTTTACTATTGAGAAAGATGGTTTTATACGTCCAAGTTAAGATGAGTTACTGTGTGTTTAGTATGGTAATGTAATCTTGCCCTTGGAGCAGCTTTCTGCATATTTGAGCTGTGCTGTTACATGTTTGTACTCCTTCTCTTATCATGAAAATGATTTCATAACAGCATTTTTTTGCTTGGCCAGTCAATGCCCTGCTTGTTCTCCTTTTATAAAGAGACATTTATTCCCTGAATTATATCTAATGAATGGTCTTTAAAGAGAAGCTTCATTTCTGACTGTAAACTTGTAAGTTTTTCTTTTTTTTGTACACCCTTTCTTAAAAAGTCTCACAAAGCTTGTCCTTCAATAGACTTGTATGCCTCCTCCTTCACCCTCCCTCCCTCCCTCTCTTTCACACTCTGCACCTCCCTCTACCATCGGTCTCATTGCAATTGTATGTGGTGACCAGCGCAGACACAGATCCAGCCACACCTGGAGCTTTTCACACAGGAGCTTTCTTCTCCAGAGAGATAAGGTACTGTTCCAACACTTTTGTATTAACAGGTTTTTAAGTCTGTTTCTTTCTCAGCCCTGGTTCTCTACTTCGCATTTGGTTTCCAATAAACTGCTAAGTTTCACTCTTTTGGTTGTCAGTGGAGTAAAGACATGGGATTAAAACTTCTCAAGGTACAGACAAGTGACTTTAAACACCAATCTAATGTAGCGCTTGTAACATCTACTGCACACAAATTGTAGTGTATTGGTGATGGAGAAATCGTTTTAAAGACTTGATGTGGGTATGAACTTGAAAATTCCACGAATCTGGGGAATTCATATTTACAGCTTGTTTTTTCTTTTTTTCTTTCTTAACAGCTTTATATATTTGTACAGACCTTCTACATTGCCTTTACATTACATTACTGTACTATATAAAAGTTTGCACTTGATAGAACCAGCCCGGGAACCCATGTGGCTCTTCAGTGGGATCACTCCAAATAACTGTTTTCATATTTTGCTGAGTGAAGTGTAACATATTTGAAATTTAAGGATAAGCAGAGACTCTATTTGGAGTCACAATATGGCTATTCTGATGAGCTGTACTATCTTTTTTCATTCACAGACACCACGTGACTTTTTCAGACAATGAGTTAAAAAGCTGTTGCTTATCTTCTGTCTGCCAAAAATGGGGACCAGTGTAAGAAGACATTTTCTTGAGCTATTAAGCTTTTTGCTGGTTTTCTGGCCATGCGTGGAAACAAAGTCTTCCTGTCCGGCAAGGACAGCTCCACCAGAACTGGAAGGGATTTGGTCTGTCCAGCAGACATCTTTTGATAAAACCTTCATGTCACCTATCGTCCGATCCTTCATGCACTCTGTCCAACCTAATCCTTTCCCTAAAGGTCAGTCCATAATAACACTCTCATTCTTCGGCGTAGACACGAGTTTGATTTGTGAACTGCTTATAAGGACAATGCGATTGGCCTCTTTGTTTACATAGGAGTCATATGTGTGGGATCATTTTACTCAGAATATGATCCTAAGAGACCTGCTTTATTTGTACTGAACGTTCAAATTCTATCCTTCAAGCTTGTCTTGTCACAGACAAAGCTCACTTCATGCAAGGTGATAATCAAAAGCAAACCGACCAGTAGAAAAAAATCTATTATGTAAATGATACAAAAACATGAGCAGAATAGTCTTTCCTGCTGTTACACTAGTTTTCCTGTTAGAAGATCTGTGCAATGTTTAAACTCTCCTGTTAGAGGCATGTTGGCCTGAAAATCACAATTTAATCAATATGTATCAGAGAGATTCAGTCTTTTACCCACTTTGCCTTATACACACAGTGCACAAGGGAAGTTTCCCCCCTTTTTCTTATATTTCAGAACTCATTCTAAAATGGATTCAGTTCATTATCTTTTAAATCAGTATACGCATGCCATTTCAAAATGAGGAAGAAAAACAGATTTTTGAGAAAATTAACGACTGAACTATCACATTTACATTACTATTCTGATCAATTATTAGAACATTTTATTAGGGCACGTCTGCTCAGGTGTATCCTAGTTCTGTCAATTGTCCAGGAGATGCTTCTGTGACTTTACTGGATTTCACCTGCGTCATACTGATGATTGGATATCATCAGGACAGACAAACACCTTAAAAACAATTTCAGATGATGGTGTATGTCAGGGTGAAATCCAGGCTATGAGTTCAGGAGAGTTGTCTTTAGCTTTGTGAGACAGGCTTGTGTGAGACAGATCAGAGGAGTGATACAAGATGATTTTTGCAGCACTGACAGTGCTCAAGAGCAGAGTAGCCTTCATCATTTTCAGATGGAAGCCATGTGGAACCACCAGAAGTTTTCCAGGATCTGGCCTCCCACACAAACTGAGTGACTGAGATAAAGGAGACATTAGCGGCAATAAAAATGATCTATTCTGCTGAAACAAAAATTGAAGTATTTGGCCATAATTGCTGATAGAAAATATGGAGGAAACCAAGCACTGAGCATCACCTCATTATTATCATCAAGCACGGTGATGGCAGTCCAATGATGTGGAAAAATGTATCTGCAAAAGGGATTGAAGAAATTAAGCAGTTTCTCTTGGATCAATTAAGTTTACCAAGCCTGAGAGGCAATCCTGAGAGAAAATATTTTCTGGAGTGCTCAGCATCTCATATTACACCCGTTGTTCTTTAAAAAAGAACAAAAGACCTGTAGGAGTTTTGTCATTGGTGAGTATTGTGTGTAAGTCAAAAGTACATACATTTTAAGGTGAGTCTGTGGAAAAATGTATGTATGCTCTGTTGTGAGAAGGTTTTTTGTTGTGAGAAGTTTTTGCACAAGCCCATCAGCAAGATTTGATGATTTTCCCAGCCAAAACCCAAAACCAACACGGTGTTGACAAAACTTTTGTGTTGCTGGTAAAAGCAGGAAAAGTAGAGTTACTGGAATTTCTCCATTTATGACCGTGTACCACATGTACATGAGTAAACTTCCTCTTTTATTTCTTCCAGGCAATAATAGAATTGTAAGTCAAAATACTCCCTTTTAAGACTTTGAAGAAATAATTTAGGCCAACACATTCTGAGAAACTAGCTTTACATACTTTACCTTAATTGACTCATTAAAGGCATAATGACTAAGACTGGGAACCTTTTCTCACATCCTCCCCATTTTCTTTATGAATGATCTGGTTATTCCCTTCATTTAGACTAGAGGCTTGGTTATTCTGCTGGTAGTATGCATTTGCATTTACATTTATATTTGCGGCATTTAGCAGAAGCTCTTATCCAGAGTGACTTATAGGTCCTAATTACAGGGACAGTCCCCCTGGAGCAACTCTGGGTTAAGGGTCTTGCTCAGGGACCCAGTGATGGTAGTGCTAGAGGTGGGATTCGAACCTGATCTGGAGGTCCATGGACCACCTCCTAGACCACCTCCACCCACTAGTATGCAGTTTTAAAACTGTTTAAGCCCTATAGCGAGTCTCTTTTTGTTAACACAGACATGAGCTTTCTGATGCTGCGCTTGTAGTTAAATAGAGCCTTTAACTGAATGATGCTTATTTGCTTAACTGTAGGAATTGGAGGTATTTCCTCTTAGAAAAAGTCCCTTATTATTTCTGACTGAATCAATTAATTTGGCACTAATACCGAATGCATTCACTTAAAACAGTGCTCCGCTCTTGACAAAGTACTTCCTTACTTTTGGGCAGAGATGAGAACAGAGATGTTTTGGACACAGAAGACACAAAAGACTGACGCAATTGTGTTGTACCTTGTGACAGAGTCTGATGCAGTTACAAGAAGGCTAATTGTGTCACAAAAAATTAGTAGTGTTCACTTCCTTTTTCGACACAAAGACCAAGTGACTAGTGGTTTTCAGTCCTTATGTCAAACAATGAACGTAACCGTGAGACATTCACTGGTCACTATATAATACAATACATCTTGTGTTGTATTCTGGAAGAAACTCCTTTGCTTGTAAACATCGTGACCTGTTTGTAACCCACATTGTTTACAAAATTTTAGATTAGCATTGATACTTTCCTGTGTAAAATTTGATCAATATCAAATTTCAGTTTAACCTCCTCGTAGCAAAAGCTTTTCATAGCATTCACAATGATAAATCTCTGGTTTAGTAGCTTCTAGATTTTATATATAGTATCACCTTTGCCTATGAAAAACATTCCGTCTTTGTCTAAAAAAAGCTGTGTGCAGTCATTCTCTTTAGGAGTTTGGAAATTCAAAGCAGGTTCTACTCAAATTCTAGAAGAAAGTGTTAAATTCTATAGTGCATCATTTGAGCTGAAACCAGTATAGTACATTGCTTAATATTCCTATGCTGGACGATATGTAAATAGTCAATAGCTAAGATTTTCTTTCTCCTGTTTTTAATTTCATAGATCTCCTGACAAATATAACAGGGAAATTAAGCTCCATCTCTGAAGACACAATCAAACAGGTATAGAAAAGTGAACAGAAAATGCCCCAAAACACACTCACAGTACCTTCACAATACCTTCACAGTTTTCCTTATTCTTTAGTCGCTAAAGTTAAATTCAGTTCTCTGGCTTTGCTTTGCCACACCTTTAATCCAAATAACCAGCCCTGAGAAAGATCCTTATTTGTTGAGTGCACTTCAGTGGTGTAGTATATATATATTTGTACCATCTCAGAAGTAGTTACAAGCTCATTTCAACTTTGACATGACTCAATATTTAGTTTTCAGCTTTATTGGTTACTCTGTCTTGTATTGTTTCTGTTTTTCTTCACCAAAATGTCAAGATTTCCAAGTTTTGTTCTCAGATGTATTCAGTTGGCTAAGATATGGTTATTGTCTGAAGTTGAGTCTGTTTAATTTTGCATTGTAGCTACAAGGTTTCTGTAGTTAACAAGTGAAGGAAGTCTGTGACATCCAAAGTAACATATACAGTATTATAGATCTATATCATAAGTGGATAAATTCTCCAGTTGGTAAGAATTTAAGGACATTTTGTTAAATTGTAGTTGCTTTAATTGTTGTTCAAACTGCCCCTTTTATATTATATTATTATTATTTTATCAAAATCAAGTTGAATTGGAGTTTCAAGGTGTTTTGACCAGCAGAACCAGCATCATCGATCTGACCAATGAACTTCATAGCTTGCCACTGGTTATGTGTGTATTATCATCTCCCGTTATTTTAGTACATTAAAGCTCGATGTTTGGTTTAACTAATAAAAAATTCCAAAATAAAGGGCTACATTTCAGATATTTTATGAAGGCATGTAAGACACTGGCATCCCTGCTGTGACTGTTCTTCCATTTTATGTAGTGTACCATATGAATTAACAGAGATAAACTTTGCTCCACATTGTTTTGTACATCATAAAGAAAACACATCCGAATGTGTAATATATATCCACACTCACCTGTGTCTTTCTGTGTGTTGAGATTTTGCACTATGAGGCAGGCTTCCTAGTGTGCATTGCCATTGGGATCCTCTACATCCTTCTCATGCCTTTAATTGGCCTCTGCTTTGCCTGCTGCCGTTGCTGCGGCAACTGCGGGGGCCGCATGTACCAAAAGCAGAGCAGTCGCATCCACTGCAAGCGGAGGACCTTTTACTGGACAACTCTCTCTATCACTGTCATTATACTGTAAGTGCCAAAGCAGCTGCCTTTAATGCAAACATTGCTGCTTCCTTTTGGGCTCCATAACATCACAACATTTAATATATATATATATATATATATGAATAAGGATAATTTTTTATTTTTATTTTGGGATGCTTTGGTGTAAAATAATATGATAGTTTCTGGAAGTGAGAGATGTGAGCAATCATAAAGAACAGGACAAAACTAAAATTGGTCAAAAAGTCTGCTTAGTCAGTCTTGAATCCCACGGAAGAAATTAAGCAGGAGTTTACGTGAGAACATAAAGCATGAGAGTGCAAACACATGTTTCCTCTAGCTGTATTTCATTATAAGTTGTTACGTATTAATGTTCTGATATATCTCTTTAGGGCAGGAAATATCTGCATGTTCTTAAGCAATAAAAACACTGGAGATGGCGTAAAGACTGGTGTATATGAACTCAACAACACCTTCTTAAATCTTCAAAGCTACTTCACCACTGTTCCCAAGGTAAATACACTAATGGAGCAAAGCTAAATTGTTTCATTTGCCCTTAGATTCCATGTCTGGGTCTTTTTTGTCCTTACAAACTGACTCAACTTCATGTTTAATTTTGTGTCAAGAGTGATGAAATATACAGCACTTAATCTTCCTAATGGAATATTCACACATGAAAAGTCAACACCAAACAGAAAGTTAAACATTATTTCAAGATAATCAAGGAAGTCAGGTAAAGCTCTGCTGGTTGGTTGAGGTGTTTGCTCGGTGTGCGTTTTGTGTAAGCATGGAGCCAGAATGCCAAATGAAAACATGCAGCATTTCTTTATTTACCTCAACAGCAGATGAACCAAGTAATGAATGAGAGCTTTGTAACTGTGGATGAAATCACATGTCACGTAAATGGTGAGTCATGGTTCCTACCTACATGTGAGTGTGAGATGTATTCTTGAATTCTGTTTAAAAGTAAAACAGGAAAGAAAAAAAAAAGCAGACCCTACATTGTTTTCTTTACATTCTGCAGGAAGTGGCCTTTATCTTGGCAAACAAATCCAAAATGCTTTAAAAGGCCCACTCAACTCAGCCCTGAACTCAGTTCAAGTGATGGCACAAGGTAAAAGAGGATATAAACTCTCAGTCTGAAACAAAAACACAAAAGTCATACATTCTGTTGTTTTGTTTTTATGTTATTTCAGCCTTTTTGCTTCCATGCCTCATAACAGTGCAAATGTATCTTCTAAACTCTCGACTACACTGTAATTATGTTTAAAAGATGGAGCAATTTAAGGACTTATATGGGGCAGCGGTGGCCTAGTGGTTAGGGAGTTGCCCCAGCATCGGAAGATTGTGGGTTCGATTCTCTACCAGTAGGTTGCCCTGAGGTACCCTTGAGCAAGGTACCGTCCCCGTCACTGCTCCCCCGGGCGCTTTCGATAGCTGCCCACTGCTGCACGGTGTTTGCATGGGTGAAATGCAGAGGTCCAATTTCGTTGTGGTTCACTGAGTGCTGTGCTGTGACCTCGCAATGACAAGGGTTTTCACTTTATATCTTCTGTACTATATTGACCAATAATTAAAAACATTAAAAGTAGTTTTCTTTTTGATGGGACGGTGTGATTAAAACAGTCTAACAGCTGATAACACTGAAGATAGTTTAAGAGAGACTTTCTGGATTTTGAAATGTTGTGCAGTATATGATGATGATGATGATGATGATGATGATGCAGTTGCTAAGTCACCCATGGATGGATACAAATATTTTTGATTAAGAAACAACATTTCTGCTATAATTATATTGTTTGCTTGCCTTAAAATGAAGTTAATGATGGGTATTCTTTTCAGAAAACCTCTAGAAACAAGTTTAAAATAAATGACCATGATTCCCTGGGTTTTTCCAAGTCCAGTTTTGAGAGAGAACATATTCAACTTCATATTTTCAGTCATTTGGGGCTGTTAACAAACTCAGGCATACAATAGAATTAGGCTTTTATATTAAAACAGAAACGCAACTATGTTTTTGCATTACTGCACACTTCAATAGGTTTGAAAACATTCTGAGCCCATTTACGCCTGGTAGTTTCATGCTTGAGGATCAGGGTTAGATCTGGGTAAAGCGATTGTCAAAAAAAATATCTGCCGTACCAAGTCACGCTATAATATTTTCTTTAACACACATGATCCTCGATGATACTTGCAAATTATTCTTTAGAGCCACCTTCTTGTGTGCAGTGACTATTAGTGTAAGCAAAAGAAGGAACAAAACAGTTGATCTGAATAGTTTATTTGTGTATTTCACATCACAGAGTACCCAGTGAATATGAAGAGAACATGCATGTGGGAAAATCAGGTTTATAGTCCACATACTTGTCATTGATTAACAAGGTGTACACGGGGTCTCTGAGACTTTGCAGAATGCCATTAGGAAGCATTCTGAGATTATTAACATTTGGAGTGTTTCATGCTCTAAAATTTTGTCTTGAATTAACAATGATAGGTACGTAATAGAGACAAAAGGTTAGTTCCTGTCAGCCCCTCCATCTGAACATTTACAGGGTTGTGAGTGTGTTTTTGTGAATGTTTTCTTGCTTCTTTTCAGTTTCTCCCACTTTTTTACACTTTGCTTTCTTTTAATATTTTGAATGTTTTTGAATGTTACAGTGGTTAACAACACCAGTTTGTTGCTGCTGAAGATGAATAGAACTCAATCAAAGCTACAAACACAGCTGATTGCGTTGCAAGCCAATCTGACCTCAGTGAGAGATCGCATTAACCACACACTGCAGAACCAAAGTTGTTTGGGGTGTGGCTTGTTTCAGTCGAAACTGAATGGCCTGTTCCTGGACACAGACTTTAATGTAAGTGTAATCTGACCCTTTCATGTGGAACAAGCAGCAGAAACCTGACTAGGGATTTGAGTAGTGAGCGTTAAGTGATGCATTTGGCCTCTGGAGGCTCCTTAATGTTCTGTTTCTGTTTTTTAATCTTGTGTTGAACAATAGCAGACATCAAATTGTAAGCGTTGATAAAGGGCTTGAGTTTTTACTTAATGCCATTTCAAACCAATTCAATTTAATGACGTGAACTGAGCCATGGGTTTAGATTCATTAGCTTATGTCTTTGAGTTTAGGGATGCGTCACAACAACCATACCTTTGAACGGTTTGGAAAAATAAATTTTTTCCATTACTAGGCTGTTGGATGCTGTGTTCAGGAAAAGTGTGATTAGTCCGTTTATGTACACTGTGTATCTGAACATTTGAGAAACGGAAATGTTCTACATGTTCAAACTTTCAGAAAGGCTGTTTCACTTTGCAGCATATCCTGATCCATTTCTGGTACATGAAATTTGAAGATGAACACCTGCAAACCAGCAAAACATGGGAGCAGAATTGCAAATGATTTGGTTCTAATAGGTTTTTCCGGTTTTCTAAAATGAATAGGGAAATTCATTCAGTTGTATCTAGGATTTCAACCAATCAGTGGAGGCACTGCAGTAATCAGTAAGACTTCTCTGGTTGTTTCCACCCCAGGCCCCCTGCCCTAGACACTAGATACAAAACTATAAAGTATAGGTTTCGTTTAAGTTTTAAACCAGTTACAATATTATATTATATATTATACTATTTTAGTCATATTATTTTATATTATGAAAAAACATTAAAAATATATAAAGCTATTCTGTTTTGAAAGTCCTTGTTTAGCAGAATACTACAATACTGGTACAAGAAACAGCTCACATGAACTAATAACACTCGTGATTAAAGAGATGAACGTCGTGCTTGGTTTCTGCTATTTCTATCATTCTGCTTTTAAACAGCCATTGAAGTATGGAATTTTTCCACCCCCATTGTGCTCTCAGACTTCATTATACACTGCCACAGGCACTGTGAGGTTTAGTATTATTATTGCCTCTGCTTGCCTGATCATGATTGCTCAATATTTACCTAATGGGTGTCACTAAATGCTATATAAGTTAAAACAAAAACAAAACAAGAAAAAAAAACTTCTAAAGAACTGCAAATCTAACACGGAAAAACTGTTGCTCCCTTCAAAGGCAAGCACAAAACGTGTACATGCATTGTAAACAATGGTTGTGCATTTTATGGCAGGGTTGATGGCAGGGTTCATGTCAGAGTTTGTGAATTCATATTTAATTGGACGCCTTTCCTTTATCTTCCAGAAAGTAGCTTCTTAAATGTCAGTTCATTATATTTTTTGTCACAGTGAGTGCAAGTAAAATTAGGCCTATTGGCCCAAAAGGCCACGCTATTGAATAAAGGGGGAAATAATTACTGCCCTCTGGTGTCACATGTACACCACATCAGTTGAAATTTTGTATAATCCCATTTAAAAGTTTGGATAACATGAGATTACGAAGGAAAAACATTATAATCTGTCTACAATAAAAATTTTGCAGTAATTGTTATATTATGTTTCTCTTAACAGCTACCCAATATCAGTGAGCTCCAGTCAGCTGTGGACGTGCTTCAGAGGTCTGATCTGAATGGACAGATAAAAAATGTAAGAATTTATTCATACTTCAAGCAAAAATATAAAGGAGCAAAATTATAGTTATCGCTGCTTAATATAGGGTGAAATTTAGAAAATATATTTTCATAAATTTCTTCCCCGTCCAAAGAAAAGCATGTATCTTTTTTCCTATCTAATTTAAACAAGGCAGATGCTGTTTAGTATAAACAGCACAAACAAAGAAATAATTTGTTAAAGGCAAATGAAAAACTATAGTTGTTCTTATTTTCAGTTTCAGGAGTGAGTGGAAAAATCAAACAATTGCTCCAAATTAGTCAAATAAAAAAAAGAGCAGACATCAATCAGCAACTTGTTACTGTGCAGTTAAATTAAATGCAGTTATGTTGTTTTATCTTACATGTTCTCTATTTTTGGTCTGAATTCTGTAAATAAAACAGTATCATTTCTGTCAATTAATTTGATATTCTCTTTGAAATATACAATATACAATATACAAATATACAATGAGAAGCAGATCATGTTACCGTTTATCACCATAACAATGCCATATTGTTATAATACCCACCTCTAATGTTGCTAC